>JAJJMA010187500.1:0-38409 GCA_023529015.1 Papaver nudicaule | reverse complement strand
ATGAAGAAGCGATAGACGATGGCTGATGAAATCTGAACCCTCTGATCAAATTTTTCATATTCATAAGCATCAAAGGCATAAACCCCAAGTTGACGAGTATGATAAGCCATGGTCTCTTCTTCTTCCACTTCTTCCCTTTCTATCTCTTCAGTGCCTTGAACACAACTAAACTTCTCCATTGTTAGAGGTAGAATAGCAGAGAAAATACTTGAATGGTTATCTCTCAAGTATTGTGGTATTTATACAGAAATACCAAGAAGGGATTGACTCAAATATCTCACACAATTTTGCACACCCAGAGTCCCTTGGGTTTGTGTTTGTGTTTTTAGATAACAATGACGTAATCTAACTGAGATTTGAGTAATTTTTTCGCAGAGGAACACTGTTTCCGCGTAGTTTGAGTTTTTGTACAGAAAAACACTTCTGATGGTTCGGGAACCGTGTGGAACAGGTTTTTGAACACGTCAGTCTGGACAAGTGTTTTCATCCGTGTCTCACAACATGGTTTTTGACATAACCGTGTTTGTGCACTCAGGTGCCTATTCTGAGTGGTACTGATAATCAGTCAGGGTTTCTTTTCCCCTGTTTTCACATTTCCTTATCTCTCAGTACTAAGACAAGAAAATGGTTTGCAACACTCAGGTTTGAGTGTTGGGGTGAGTATTGTCATACTCACCTGGTCTGGACCGTCGTCTAGACCTCCTCGATCTTCTTCCTTTTCCAAAGTTATCATAGAAGCGAGTGTCATTAGGATACGGCTCAGTATCTGACAAACTTCTGGATGATTTCCTAGCTTCCTGAACCTGTTTTTCAAGGTCTTCATTAAGCTTAGTGTATCCTGACAACATCTTGTCCAGATTTTTCAGGCTTATCATCTCTTTGGAGAATCGAGGTTGATTGCTCTTTGAGTTCCCTCTCTTCGGAGTCTGCTTTTCAGTAGAAACAGATCTCCTGTTCTCCGGTCTCTGAGGTTTTCTTCTAGAGTATGGAATAGCTCTACTATGATTTCCGCTCATAGGTGAGGACCCTCTTTTTATCTCATCCCTTGTTCCTGGGTAAGATTTTGAGAGTTCAGACACACTTTTCAACACATGGTTTAGAGTGTGCTGGAGTTGAGAAACTCGTTGTATCCTCTTTTGGCTATTGCATTCAGACTGAAGGTGTCCTTTCTTTTTACAGAAACTACATGATTTCTCATGTTTCCCTTCAGTAGAACTCTTTTTGTGGGCACTGCTATCATCAGAATGATGAGGGGAATTGATCACCTTGTTTGAGGTGCTTGAAGATATCACCTTCGTTCCAACAGTCTTACCACGATGAGTTCTTGTATCTGATTGATCGTTTTCGGGTTTTTCAGATATTGATTTGAGCCGATCAATTTCTCCCGTTAACTCTTCAATCTTTTTATGAGCAATCATAAGTTCAGATTTTTCAGATTCTGTACTTGTGGGGTTTTGGGGACTACCACTTTCCAGGGTTGAGTCGGCTGCATGACTTTTCCCTTGTAGTAGTGCAATCTCAGTGGTCAAGGACATAACCACGGATTCTTGTTCATTGACTTTATCCAAGAGGGAGTTAACCCTGACTTTTAGTCGTGAGATCTCAGAAGACTGAAATTTCATGAACTTGATGAGATCACTACTTTCCTTAGCTGCATCCCTTTCAATTTCTGAGTCAGAGTCATCTGTCAGATTGAAAGGGTAAGGATTATCACTCATACTGACAACCTGATTTGGTTGTTCTTCACAAACTGGATTTGAACCAGTTGGAGATGAGTGTAATGGAGTGGTGTCTTTTGGTGTAGTATTAGTACTAACATCCATGACTCACAAGCCTAGATAAACACAGACAGTTACGTCTTTAAGGTGTTCACCTGCTCTGATACCAATTGAAAAAAGGAGGGGTACCGAAATACTACCAACTTTTTGTTTTGGCTCGTGAGTCTTATGGTTAAAGTCTGGACGATCTCAAAAATCAATATCCAAACCTCTAACTGGAGTTGTTAAGACCTCGACAAAGAATACTTTGGAGTCAACTCGACAGTTAGGCAATAACGTACTACTTGGTGCTTTAATTATAAATCAGAGTTATAATGCGGAAAGTAAAAGCACACAAGACACCAAACGTTTTTTTAACGAGGAAACTGCCTTGCAGAAAAACCTCGGGACCTCGTCCAGTTTGAACACCGCCCAGTACAAACTGACTACAAACACTAGCCTACTATAAGACTTCGGTCTGGGATGTAGCAGAGACCAACTCAAGCCCTCCAAGCGAATTGGCTACTGTCGCCTTCCTTACGTCTCTGGATCCCCACTGATCGTCACGCACTTGATTCCCCTAGCTGACGTCCGTTACAGGCCTAGGAGTTGCTTTGACCGCTGTCAAAGGCTTGTGTCAGCAATACTGGGTTTTAAACCAAACTGTTGACGTATGGTGTAACTGTCCTCTTCAGTTTACCATACACAAGATGACTTCCTTCGGATTGTTAAATCCAGGTCATACGGAAATCTACTTCTTGAATCGGGGCTGACAAGCAAACCAAGTAAGCAATGCCCAATCCGAATCTACCTCAGTTATACACGAAGAACCACTTAAGGAACTTGTATAACCGGAGCTAACTAGGTCTTACAACACCGAGTGCAGCCGTGCGTTGCTACCTTTCCAACCTTGTTGAGTAACGTATCAGTTTTTGAATAGCCGTATATCAGAAGAGACGGACTTTAGAATAGACAATAACGTGATCAGGTTACCAAGGTTACAGGTTAATCCGATTTCAACCAAAGATGGTTTCAATCTCCTACCTGTGCTTCCCAACTCTCTAAGGAAGTCTTTATAGTCGTAGGGAGTTCCCAAAGGAGCTGCAACCTATAGAGGATGACTATACCACAACAAGCATTCACCGAAGTGAAAAGAGTTTACGTTATCTTCCCTAAGGACCTTCACGTATGCTTGATGCTTGCGGTATCTGTCCGTAGGCACCTCTATTTATAGTACTCAATAAGATAGGTTGCTTAGGAATAAAGCAATCAATTACTTGTCCCACAAGTTAGGGAAACCCTAAACTTGATAACCAAGTAATAAGAGATTAATCTCAATTGGAATTCTTTTTAGAATTATCTGCCAAGTGTTTTGTTAGCTCTAAAACACTTCAAGATAGAATCCAACAGACCAGAGATAATCTTATCTTATTGACTCATTGAGAATCGTTAGATGGAACACAAAAGGTCTTTATGTTTTACACAAGTCCATCTAAGAGATAAAGGAGTTTTGGAATTTGACTCAGAGTGAAATTCTAGGAGAATATTCACTAAATCCGACACCAGTAAGACAGCTACCATCAGGTTCACGTACTGGTACGTGAACAAAATAGCCATCTCGAACTCAGGAGAATTCCCGAGTGTCTGGTACGCAAACCGGTTCGTGAACCGTGCGCCTGTCAGATTTCGTCAAATCTGGATTCCGCTGGAAGTACTGGGCTGAGCCAGAACTTAGACGTGAGAACGTCCTCAGCTGTGATCCATGGACTCTTTGCTCAAGAGCACTCCTTTAGATTCATCCATATCCAATTAACAGTTTGCAAGCAAACCATTGTAATGGACATATGGCACCGAATCTGTCTCATACATTCTTGACTCACAGTATTTGTGGGATCAAACACTGGTCATGACACAAGGCCATGTTACGCAAGAATACGATCTCAATCACTATAATCACTACTAAAGTAGTCGACTATTTCGAAAGAATAGATGAAGTAGAAATAGAAGAAAATCCATAAAGTCATAACTCCTACTAACCTTTTATCGATGAAGAATAATTGATGTCTTCTTTGTCTTCACAGTCTTCGTCTTCAAGGTCTCTACTACTTTGTCTATATCCCATTTCCGAAATCTAAACTCTAGTAGGCTAAATCAAGAATTGACTTTTGACACCTAAAACTGACAACTAGCTTGACATACCAACGCTAGTGGGTTTGACCGGACAATGCCCTAACACAAACGTGTAACAGTCGATGTAACCTATAGTCAAGAAGTTGAGCATTGTTTTCATACCCTACCCTCCTGTTATAATATTTCTGGCCATTTGGTTAAACTCTACAATACTTGCTCAGTCTATATAAGTAATTCTGGTTTTCAAAACAGTAAACTATCTATTTTGTTAGTATTCCAATTTCATCGATTTGTAAAGAATGATGCACAACATGTAAGGAAATAATTACTAGCCCATCAATTCATCAAGCAACATTCATATTACTCAATTTCATTTAAAGTGCAAACACATGTGCCGCCTTTTTGTTGAAGCATTTTGAAAAACAGTTTGAGTACCACAATTAGAAACCAATCTTAAATACGCATAAACAACGAAAGAAGTCCTCATATACGAAATATTGATACCGTTGATCCAAACAGATAATTAGTGATTAAAAAGCACAATCCGATTGACAAACTGAAGTATCTTTTCATATTCCTAAACAAACAATCTTTGGCAGTAGGTTTAGGCTTACCTAAAACAAAGGAAAAAAATGCAGAATTGAGTTAGAAGTTGCAGACTTGATGTAGATAATCTATTAGTTGTTTGTCACTCTTTTCTGCTAGGCATTTCCACAAACAATCAGATTGCGTTAGGTAACAACCTAAGTATTTCAATAGTGGGAGACTACCATCTCTCGAAACCAAAATTGGGAAATGAAAAGAGTGTCAACATTAATTTAAAACACTAATACATGGAGATAATTTCAAAAATTGGAGGCAGTAATAGACTAAAAATACAAACAATCAGTTAACAAAAAACCCTATCGACTCAAAACCAAAAATTACCTTAATTTGTACTTCAAAGAAGCTAATAGAAGAGAATGTTTCGATTTTGTTACTCGGTCGGTGAAAGCTTAGTTTTGTGTATCGTGAGTATCAAGAGTTTTTAGTTTTAGGCCTTTTGGCAGTTCTGAATCCTGTATGTAACATGTCATTGTTAATTGAGAATAAGAGGTGATTGATGAAGTGGGGGGTTAAGGTTGAGTAGTGCCTTAGTGGAGGTGTACGTAAATTTTATTATTTAACTGTGGGGCCATATTCAATGAGAAAGCTCTATTTTGAAATACTCGCACTGCATTCATCTAGAGCTTGAAAAGGTGGGGCCAGAATGAATGAGAGTTGATTATTTGGTTTCAATTATTATATATAAGGATAAAAGGCCAAGGAGAAGAAGAAATCCAAAAAGAATATTCAAGACAACAAGTGATCAAAGACAAAGGGTAACAGTTGTTGAAGTTCTACAGGTTTCGAGGATTTATATCAAGAGTTGGTGCTGAAGAATGAGTTGTTTCTATTGGGCACACCTGGAGAGTTGTATTCCTAAGACACGGAGATGAGGGGATGTTCTCATCCTCTTTTATGGTTGACTTCACAAGGAATCATCAGATTCCTTTCGAAAGAGATCTAAAAAAAAAATAAAAAAGTTACCATCAACAGTGTGTAAGTATCTATCTTCATTCCTTGCTTGCATACATGTGTGATTTACCCTAAATTTATCTTTATGTATGTTGAAGTGATTAACCGGCGAGGGCAGAGTTGAGGCGAATGCCAGACTAGTGAGGAAGGTGATCTCTTTAAGCCTTGATATTCCCACATTGGCTTCTATATAGCGTGAAACGTTTTGTACATCTACCGCCGTAATTGCAAGGAAACTCTTTATTAGATTGCTTGCGGACTTGAAAAATTGAAATGCTTAGAAATTGGTTGAAGTCTTTGTGGGAATACCTCTTATAAGCCCTCACGAGACTTCACTCGTCCACTGGGGACACTTAGTGGTTCAAAAGGCGTGTTGTGCATGCTAAGCGCAATCGTAGACTCTACAAAACGGAGTTGTTGTATTTTATTTTTATTTTAGTTTTCTCGGGACTAGCAAACTCTAAGTGTGGGGGAATTTGATAGGTGTCTAAAACACCTCTCTAAATATCAATTGATTACGCTTTCTTTAGCTATTTTTCTTGTATCAGTTGCATTTATGCGTTGTTTGCATTTTGCATGTATTTTGGAGTCATCTGACATAAAAAGAAGCAATTAGGAGCTAAAGGCACTATTTGGAGACATTTGGAGTTGATGGACAGGAGATAACAAGATGGAAGGATTCAAAAACTCAATATTAGTCGGAGCAGCCACAATTCATATGAGGGGCAATCATTTGAGTTACAAACAGAATTACAGGAGCACCCGTAGGAAAATGCTCAGGGCAGCGGCGTAGAGCATCCAGAAGAGTATTGGTGCAAGCGAATTTTCTGATCAGAGCACCCATTTGTTTTAAACCTCCACTTATACCACGACCAACCATTTCATTCTTCTCTTCAGTTCAGGCCATGGCAACCAAGTCAAGACCAAGTCGCTGCACCTCTAATCACGACCGGCTCAACCATGTCCGTATGTCCAGCAACACGCAGACAAATGTTTGCTAAAAGTCCTGAACTACCAAGTCTACATCAGCTGTTATTGATTCACTGAACTGAACCATGGTCAGTGGTCACCCATGTATTGCCGGCTTGCTAAAGGTTAGAACATGAAATTATGAGAATAACAACATCCAGAAAGTGTCTCTTTGCCGAGAATCTAGTTGAGAAAGTTTTTATGTCGTTGATTCATTGATGGATGGTGCGGATTGAGAAGTGTTTAAGAAGTTTAGATTGATTAGGAAATTGGGTTTGCTTAGGTTTCGAAATTACAGGAAGAAACAGAGGCTATAAAAGAAGATTAAAAACCTACAGCAAGAAATATCTCTCAGTTGCACAGTTACCGCCTCCATAGTTGCATCTCACAGAGAGAAGCTTTGCTCCTCTCCAAACCTTTGCATCCACATACTCCATCCATCACCACTGCATACACCAGCACCACAACAACTTTATCTTTGTTGTTTACACCATCATCATCACCTCACATCCACAATACAACACCTACACCACCATTAATCCATACTATAGCAGCAACAGCAAGGGGAGTTTCTGTCAGTGCATACTACCGGCTTCACCTCATCAGTTCGTGCATCAAAGTACCGCATTCCATCTTCACATCACCATAACTTCATCACCATTCAGTCCATGCATCAAAGTACCGCAGTCCATCTCCACATCACCATCACTTCATCACCATTCAGTCCGCCATCAACACTGCACGAACTAGACACCCTTGTGTCATTCTCTGTTTTTAAGTTGTTTCTTTATAATTTGATGAATATGAACTCCAATATGATTTGTAGCTAAATACTTGTTTGGTTTGGGATGATTTTGAAGCTATATGATTTGAGTTTTTATGAAAGTTATTCATCCTTTTGAATATTGCTTTATTGCTTATTTTCTACAACACTTATAACCATGGATTGCTTGCTTGATATTTAAGTGTACAATTGAATAGCTTGATAGTAATATTATTCCTAGATTTGAAAACCTCAATCCGTAATTGTTGAGGGGATTTAATCACAAGTAGCAAAGCATTAACGTTGCAGAGGGATTCCGTGGATTTTGATGTGTAGATGATAACCCTAAATTCACATGTCGATCTTATGAACATGTAGTTAGGAACAACCCAACTAATAACAATTATCGGTTGATTTAATTACACTTTGAGAGCTTATTCAAAGTGGCTTGGTTGGCTAGAATTTTGTAGAGAGCTTATTCTATGAAGTTATTTTGGAGTCCATATAGACTAGTTGAGCCTGTAACTTGTCTTGGGTTTTTTGTTGATACTAATTTTCCCATATCATACTACAAGTAAAAATTATTAATGGATCGATTATTCAAGTCGTTGATGGCCTTTGTTTGTTAATAACCGAGGATTTGTCCAAGGGTTTGAACGTATTATCGCTAGTTATTATGAACCAGGATGGCTGCTGACTTTAACCGTGGAATCACCTTGGAGATGATCGTCAAGCAAGATTAACTACAATAAACGTAAATGCAATGGTAATCAACACACCCATTAACGAGGTTCAGTAGCTGTGTGCTTACGTCCTCGGGGTAAAATCTGTTGTTCTATTATACTTAATCAATAAAGTTTTCTCAGGTTTACACTATAAGTCACTCCAATTTGTTATGGATAGAGGACATATGAAATCTAGAGAGTATCACTCAAAGATTCTCACTCCTAGCTATCCTTTTCCAACTTATGCGACCCCCATTTTTGTTGATGAGAGGGGGTATTTATAGTACTTCTGTAGGCAGCGCTCTTTGCTATCTTTGGTTGCTTCGTTCTCTTGATGCTCCTTGGTTTGATCATCCACCTTCGGTGACCGCCCTTATCATCCAATCCTAGCCCATCGTACTGTTATGTGGAGGATCCTTGTTGTATTCTTACGTTGTCGGCTCCTCATTGGTCAAGGTTTCTTTCCTCCACCGTTGGCTGGGCCAATCCCCAATCGACAGACGGTTTCTTGTCAAGCTGTCTACAGCATTAAATGCGGTGTAACTGCTCCTTAGCATGCATGCTTCCTCCTTGGTGATCCTTTAATCTCCTTCGTTGGATTTCATCATCTCGTGATGAGTTATCCCTTCGCCTGGTTTCACTCCTGTCCTTCGCGGTTCATATTACGTTGGTGTACGTCCTCTGGTGATGGCGCCACGTGTCCATCCAGAATTATGCATTAACAGTTTTCCCCTTTTCTTTCAGTTATTGTAGTGGACAATGATGGAAGAAAACCTCCGCTTATGCCGCCATTTTCAAAATTATGGTGGACCCTTCCTTCACGCCTTTTCGTGGTTTTGTGGGAGTTTGTGATTTTTGTGATTTCTATAAATGACGGATTAGAGACATGATCTTCATCTTCTCCAGCCACAACTTTCCTCTCAGTATATTTTTCTGGTCGTTGATGCTTCATCTCCCCTTCTTCTGTCTCAAGCTTTCTTTAAATTCTGATGACGCGAAATCCATTGAGTTCTAAGTCCAAAGCTTCCTCCCAGAAATCAAAAGATGCTTCCATGGACTCGACTGTGACTGTTCCTTCTCCATTGCAAGCTTTTCCTCGTCCTTCAAGTTCGTCTGGTGATGCTGGAAAAGGTTTCTCCATAGCTGGTGATGGTCTCGTTACTGTAATGGAAGGTAGAGAGCCCAATTATGAACTAGAGCGTCTTCGTTCTTCTGAAGATGATAATTATCGTCACTGGAGTCTTGCCAAGATAAAGAAGTCCTTTGGCTTGACTCTTTTTGACATTTCCTTCTTTAATAGTGATGTTGATGTCTTGACCGAAGATATGATCAGAAGCTTTCCTTATGATGAAAATACCCTTCTTATCTCCGTTGGTCAGCTAGCTGCAGGCCTCGTCATTCCTTTGTACGACCCTGTTGATACCTTCTTTATTGACGTTCTCTTTGGTCGAGACAATCCTTCCTTATGTCAGCAGCTCCGTGGTATACAACAATACACTGGTAACTTTTTTCGTGTTCTGTACGAGTGCTGGCTTCGTAGTGGTGGACGTACTCGCATGAGATGTTATGACCCCTTTTCTTTAACAATGGTTCGTCAAGAAGATTATACTCCTCAGAACTTCAACCTGACCTGGGGGGATTCCATTCAAAGTTCTAATGTGGTGTCGTGGTCTGTTGGTCCTCGCCGATTTGCCCCTTCTGCCAAGCAAATCCGTGATAAAGTTCCTCTTCTGTTGAATGACTGTGATGACCCTGATTTGTCTGTCATCCCCGGGACAGTCAATCTTCCTTTTCCTGATGATCAGAGGCTTCGTCTTAGTCGTGACCATCGGTGGATGCGTATTCCTCTTCGTGTAACTGGTCCGTGGGTTGCTGATTTTAGGAAATCTCGATCTCAGCCTGGCCTCTTCATTCCTCGTCTGATGACATATTTCCCTCCTCGCTATCGTACTTTCATTGCTTGGTGTTTTAACCCTACTCCTTCGCGGGTATGTATTGCTGCTTTTATTCTTCAGTTTGTTCTCATGTCTTCTTCTAAAGATGTTTTTCTTCTGACTGCTCAGTTCTTGAGAGCTAGCGTTCCTTCACCTGTTATGAGTGATAACACCTGTACTCGAAAAAGGAAAGTTGGTGCTGTGCTAGCAAAAGATGTTAGTAACAAATCAATTGGTGATACTTCGATGTCCAAGGTACGGGTAATTGATGTTTTCCTTTATATCTGTAGTTGTCCCCCTTTGGCCGTGCCTTTGACAAATAATTTTGTGATATGCAGCCTGTTATGAAAAAGAAAAAGAAATCTGAAGCAAAAACTTCCAGCGGAGTTGGTGCACCCGAAGAGTCGTTTGCTTCAAGGGTGAGTGCGGGCGCCGAAGATAGTTCCGAAGATGTTCCTCGGGCCATCGTAGTGATGATGGTATTGTCGCCGAGAGTTGTTTACCTGCCCCTGCAGTCCCCGTTGTTCAAGCGTCGATGGTTGTGGATATTACTGATGATGCTGACATGCAGGATAGCCAATACCCTGAGTTTTATTATGCCAATGAAACACAGGTTAACTTAAAAGGTGCTGCTGAACTTTTATCCTGTTCCGCCGAGGTGTGCGTTCCTTCTTCGTCTGGTCTTCTTGAGTCGGGGTGAGATCTGCCACCCAAATCTCCCCCTTGTCTTTTGATGTTGTGAAGCCTGTGGAATGGTCTTCGTACTTTTTGAAAGATCTTGATCCCCCTTTGGATTCACAAGTATCCATTTTTAACGATAAAGTATCAGAATTGCGGTCTGAACTTAACGCCGTTACGTTGCTGATGGACGAGTATCGTCGTGTCGCCGAATAATCGAGAGCTCGAGAAAAGACCATGGCTGCCGAGAATGCTCTCTTGAAATCCCAGCTTTGTGACTTTGACGCGAGGGTAGCTGCCGTTGTTGCTTCTCAAACCGAGGGGTAAATCTGACCTATGCTCGTTCTGCTGCGATAATTGTTAACGAAGCTTTTACCGAAGCCGAGTGCCATTTCCCTGGTATCGCTTTCCCGAGGATGGATGTCCCTTAGTTTCCATTTCTTATGGAAGAAATTATTCGGAATTCCCTGCTTCTACGTGTATTTTGACCTGTTGGGTGAATTCCTGGCCATTTCTTGCCTTGTCAGTTTGTTATCTTCTTTTTATTCTGTTGTTGTAACTTTTTGTAATCGTATATATCCGTATGGTAACATTGTTGATCATGAGATCTTCTCCTTAGTGTCAAATTTTTCAGGCATTTCAACCTTCTTGGGTTAAGCATTATCTTTAAACCATCCCTGGGCAGGGGATGATCTAGGACATTAACCCGGGAACAATAATTTCCCGCTAGAGGCGACGTTTGAGTATCTCTATCATCGAGATTCTTACGTTTCGCCTCATACTTATTAATGAGGATCCTAGAGATGACCTGTGATCTGCAGGTATGCTCATGTCATGGCAATTGTTCTGTTGCGCTTGGGCTACTGGCAATTGTTATGTTGCGCTGTCATGGTTATTGTCACTTTCCAAGAAAAACAATTTATTAATACGCTATATCGCGGAGTCCTTCATGAAATAGTAACATAAGATAGAAAATTAACTTTGAAATAGTAAATCTTACTTCTTTGGTCCCCTAGGGGTAGTACTTTTTAATGTATTGTGCATTCCATGGATGTTGCAAACTGTCTCCTTGCATGTTTCTGAGATAATATGAATCCTTCCATGCAACATCTTCGATGACATATGGTCCTTCCCATATGGGGGCTAGTTTGCCCCATTCCGTCTTCTTCTGGTATGGTGGTATCTGTCTCATTACGAATTCTCCCACCGTAAAGTTTCGAAGAACTACCTTTTTGTTGTATTCTTTGGCGATCCTTCGCTGATAGTTCTCCATTCGTTGAAGTACAGTCTCCCTTCTTCCTTCTAGATCATCTAATTTCTCGTAGATGAGATCTGTGGTTAGATTTTTCTCCCGGGCCTCCGTCTTCGTAGTTGGGATGATAACTTCGGTAGGTATTACAGCTTCGGTTCCATATGTTAGCATAAAAGGTATTTCTCCCGTAGCTTCTTTTGGAGTTGTTCGGTATGCCCATAGCACATTGTGTAATTGTTCACACCATTTCCTTTTGTAATTGTCAAGTTTCTTCTTTAGGATCAGAGCTATGGTTTTGTTCGTGGACTCCGCCTGTCCGTTGCTTTGTGGGTACGTAGGTGTTGATTTGATCTTCTGAATCTTGTAGGCGTCGAACAACATGTCGATGTTCTTTCCGCTGAGTTGAGCTCCGTTATCTGATACAATGGTCGCCGGGATCCCGAACCTGCAAATGATATGTTTGAACAAGAACTTCAATACATCACGATCTCTGATGTGAGCAAGGGGTGAGGCCTCCACCCACTTGGTGAAGTAGTCAGTGGCGACTATTAGAAACCTTCGGTTGCCGGACCCTGCTACCAGTGGACCCACTATGTCGACTCCCCACTTCGCGAATGGCCAGGGGCTTAATACCGCGTTTAATTCCGTCGTTGGTGCTTTGAATTTCCTTGCAAACTATTGGCAAGCGATACATCGTTTTGCCATTTCCAATGCGTCTCTGTTCATACTCGGCCAGTAGTACCCTTGTAATCGAGCTTTCTGCGCCAAAGACCTCATGCCGCTGTGGTTGCCCGCATCTCCGTAGTGTATGTCTTTCAAGATATGCAATCCTTCTCCTTTTGTGATGCATCTTAGCAATGGCCCTAGGAATGTAGCTGTATAGAGGATACCTTCGCGGAGATGATATCGTGCTGCCCTCGAGATGACCTTCTTGGGGTATTTGGGATATTTGGGCAGTATTTCGTCACTTAAGTATCGGTGAAGTGGTACTCTCCAATCGTCTCGTTTCCTTCTGTGTTTGGTGGGTTGGATACTCCTTCCACGTCCATTGCTTCTTCTACTGTGGCCTCCGTATTCACCGATGGTTCATAGACTCTCCCCACCTTGATGGATGTGACCTTGGGGTCTCGCAGCATAGATGATATATATGCCAATGCGTCTGCATGCATGTTATCCTTCCTTGTTATATGCTTGTACGTTACCTTCTCAATCTTCGCTGTGAGCTCTTGTGTGAGCTTTAAATATGCGGATAGGCATAAATCCAGAGTTTGATATTGGAGTTCGATTTGCAGGATGATGAGTTGTGAGTCGCTTGTTATTCTGACGTCTGTGATACCTAACTCGATTATCAACCGTAGTACGTGGATCACTGCTTCGTACTCCACGATGTTATTTGTGTATTCTGCGAATTCTAACCTGAATGCATGTAAGATCTTGTCTCCGGTCGGGGTTGTTATTAAAATTCTTATCCCTGCGCCCTCTTTGTTGGAAGACCCATCTATGAACACTTCCCACCTGCGAGAGTTGACTGGCTCGAGCAAATCATCAGGATCTTCTTTATCTTCTTCGGCTCCGAGTACGTCGTCTATCTCTTATTTGTCTTTGAGGGGTAAATCCGCCAAGAAATATGCTAGTACTTGTGACTTCTCCGTCGTTCGAGGTTCGAATATGATCTTGAATTGCGTTACCTGTGCATTCCATTTGGCTACGCATCCCACTCTGTCCGAGTTTTGGAGTACTTGACCAATGGGTGCCTTTGTTAATACTCTTACCGTGTGCGCGTTGAAGTAGGTGCGTAGCTTCTGCACTGCGAATACTAGTGCCAGGATGATCTTCTCTATCTTCGTGTAATTCTTTTCTGCTGGGTACAGAGTTTTGTTGATGTAGTAAATGAGTATTTCTTCCTTATTGTTCGTTCGGACTAGGATTGCGCAGCTGGTAGCCGCCAAGTCTAGAGTAAATACCTCGTCTTTTTCTGGCCTCTGTAGCGTTGGTAGGGTCGCCAAATGTTCTTTAATCTTCTCGAAAGCCTGTCGGCAGTCTTCTGTCCATGCGAACCTACAATCCTTCCTTAATGTTGAGAAAAAATCCTTACATCTATCTGACGATCTGGCTATGAATCTCCCCAACACCGCTAGTCTTCCGCTTAGTCATTGGACGTCCTTCAGACTCTTCGGTGATGGCATCTCCACCACGGCTCTAACTTTCTCAGGATCCACTTCGATCCCCTTTTTTTGTGACCAAGTACCCTAAGAATTTTCCAGAGGTTACTCCGAAAGTACACTTTTCTGGATTTTACCTTCATTTTGCAGCTCCTCATAGCTTCGAATATCTCCCTGAGGTCCGCCAAGTGATCTTGTGACTTTAGGATTTTGACGAGCATATCATCAACGTAGACCTCTAAGTTCTTTCCAATCCATTGTTTGAATATTTTTTCCACCAGTCTTTGATATGTGGCTCCTGCATTTCTCAGTCCGAAGGGCATTCTTGTGTAGCAATATAACCCCCTCAGAGCGAAAAAAGCTGTATGTTCTTGATCTTCTTCGGCCAGGGCTATTTGGTTATACCCTGAGTATCCGTCCATGAATGACAGCAGTTCGTGACCAGAAGTCACGTCGACCAATTGGTCTATGCTTGGCAAAGGTTAGCTATCCCTCGGACAAGCTTTGTTGAGATTGCTAAAATCGATGCAGATTCTAACACCTCCGTTCTTCTTTGGTACTATTACCATGTTTGATACCCAGGTTGGGTACATTACTTCTCTGATGAATCCGGCGTCCATTAACTTTTGGAGCTCCTTTTCCACTGCCTCGTGGTATATGAGAGCTACCTTCCTTATTCTTTGCTTGAATGGTGGTGTGTCCGGGTTTATCCATAGGTGGTGGGCCACCACCAACGGATCTATCCCAGGCATATCGTTCATTGTCCACGCAAATACATCCAAATACTCCTTCAGTAGCTCTTTCAGTTATACTTCCATGTCCTCCTTCAGCAGCGCTCCTATATTCACTTCTCGTGGCCGTTCTTCGGTTCCGATGTTGACTTTCTTCGTTGGCTCGATAGATGAGAGTAATTGCTTCGGGGGTCCTATGGGAGTAACATTCTGTAATTGTTATTTTTCCCCAGTCGATGTTGATGCCATCATTGCTGCTGGGAGTATGATGATGCTTTGGCCGCTTTGATTTGCTCATTGTATTCCTCGTATCGCTTCTCTTTCTCCTCTTCCTTTCGCTTTCCTTTATTCTTCATGAGTTCTTTTTGCACCTCATTTTGGTGTTTGGCTTCGGCTGCATCACATCTTCGTGCATCTTGTTAGTCTCCTTTGATATCCATTTATCCATATGGCGTGGGAAATCTTAGGTGCTGATGATAGGTTGATGTCGTTCCTCTCAAGCGGTGCACCCATAGTCTCCCCATGATGGCGTTGTAGTGCGAGGGTGAATCTACGATGCTGAATCTCGCCATGGTCTTCATTGGCCCTGCGTCTACCTGCAAAACTATTTCTCTCTTCGGTTTTGACGTGGATCCATTGAATCCATAAATCATACACGTAGATGCATCCATCTGTCCATCCTTCAGTCCCATCCGAAGATAGGGTTCATAGAAAAGTACGTTGAGCGAACTTCCTCCGTCTATTAATATTTTAGAGACGTTCCACCCGTGGATAGGTAGAGTAACCACCAAGGGATCATTATGCATTTCGACATCCTGATTGATGTCTTTGGTAGAAAATGTAAGCGGAGTTGCCATCCACTCCTCCCATTCGTCGGTTAATCTTCCGTTCAATTTGTACACTTTGTGATCCGAGGTCCTCCTCCTTGTTCTCAAATTGTTGCAGATATCTCCTGGTAGCGAAGGTTCGCTCTCCTGCTGGAATGTAATCATATTTAGTGACTTGTATCCTTCGGGGAGTCGTACCGTTTTCTCCTGTGCCGCCGCGTTTGTTGCTACTGCTGCCTGTCCTGGTAACTGAATATACTGCCCGAAGTCTCCTTGATTGATATACCTTTGAATTGTGTTCTTCAGATGTTTACATGCGTCAGTATCGTGCCCTCGAGTCTGATGGTACTCGCAGTAGTCCTCATGGTTTTTGGACTCATCTCTCTGCTCCCCTCGGGTAGATGGATATGGAAAATCCTGCCGTCCTCCTCATTTCTTCAGAATTTCCGAGAGTGATAGGGTTAAGTTGAAATAGACTATATCCGCGTAGTCCCTTCTTCCTTTGTCCCCTGGCTTCCCGTCTTTATACCTGGGTTTCTTTTCGAATCCTGATGTGACGTCTCTCTCCGCCGAACGCTTCCCAATCTCTGGCGTAGCTTCTACCGAATTAGTTCTTTGTGGGATACTTCGGTCTTTCGCACGAGGATTATCCCTCTGGATGTCTTCTAGTCGGATATACTTGTCTTGAATCACGCGAAGTTCCCCCTCCGCTGCTGGTGTATGGGCATGTAGTTCTACGAAGATAGAAAACATTTTATCCAACCCGAACTTATAACAGTTGATGTTGATTTCCGGGTTGACCTTCCCTATAGCTTGGCATACCTTTTGCCATCTCTCCGTGTACGCCTAAAGTGTTTCTCGTGACCCGATGGCTAATGTGAATAACCTATCTAGCCCCGCCTTGGTAGCCTTGTTATACATGTAAGTCTCCACGAAGATATCAGATAGCTCTTCAAAGGAGTCAATTGAATTTGGTTTGAGATTTTCAAACCACACCAATGCTATGCCGGTAAGGCTGGATGGAAAATACCGGCACAACACTACGTCATCGGTATCCCAGCAGGCCAATACACGAAGATAATACTTCAAGTGTGCTGCTGGATCCGTAGTTCCGTCGTAACAAGTAAAATTCGGTAGTGGGCACTTCGGTGGTATTCTACTTCGTTCGAGTCTAACTAATAGCGGAGTCTTCCTGGCTTCCTGCTTGGCTTCCTCCAGCTTGTATCCTCCTTGCTTAGATTTCAAGTCCGCCAATTGGTCCATGACGACCTTTAGCTGAGTGACCACTTCTCCCATCTGTGGTGTGGCTATAATTTCTCCATGTTGTTGAGATTGCATCCCGTGGCTCTGAGAATGACACGATCTTCCCCGCGAGATAGAATGGCTTGGGATGTTGTGAACCTCCCTCTGTAGTTATCGCTAGTTATTATGAACCAGGATGACTGCTGACTTTAACCGTGGAATCACCTTGGAGATGATCGTCAAGCAAGATTAACTACAATAAACGTAAATGCAATAGTAATCAACACACCCATTAACGAGGTTCAGCAGCTGTGTGCTTACGTCCTCGGGGTAAAATCTATTGTTCTATTATACTTAATCAATAAAGTTTTCTCTGGTTTACGCTATAAGTCACTCCAATTTGTTATGGATAGAGGACATATGAAATCTAGAGAGTATCACTCAAAGATTCTCACTCCTAGCTATCCTTTTCCAAATTATGCGACCACCATTTATGTTGATGAGTGGGGGTATTTATACTACTTTTGTAGGCACCGCTCTTTGCTATCTTTGGTTGCTTCATTCTCTTGATGCTTCTTGGTTTGATCATCCACCTTCGGTGACCGCCCTTATCATCCAATCCTAGCCCATCGTACTAGTATGTGGAGGATCCTTGATGTATTCTTACGCTTCCGGCTCCTCATTGGTCGAGGTTTCTTTCCTCCACCGTTGGTTGGGCCAATCCCCAATCGACAGACGATTTCTTGTCAAGCTGTCTACAGCATTAAATGCGGTGTGACTACTCCTTAGCATGCCTGCTTCCTCCTAGTATCGTAGGTTTGGTGATCCTTTAATATCCTTCGTTGGATTTCATCATCTCGTGATGAGTTATCCCTTCGCCTGGTTTCACTCCTGTCCTTCGCGGTTCATATTGCTTCGGTGTACGTCATTTGGTGATGGCGCCACATGTCCAACCAGAATTATGCATTAACATTTTTAGTAAACGAATTTTGAAGAAGAAAGCACTTGTATGATGTGGGTGTAGAAAATGCCTTTGCCTTGTAAAAGCATCTAAGGGGTGAAGCTGTAAGAAGAAACTACTTGTGAGAAGCACAGAGCCATCAGCGAGAGCCTTCGGTGAGATATTTAGTTAGAAGACCAGCGTGAAGGAGACCAAAGAAATACCAACGAGTTATATGAGAAGAATAGATGAGCAAAGTAATGCCAGCGAGGATGCACCAGCGGAAGTAGTTGAGAATTAGTTGAGCATTTATTTCTCGTCAGAACGGATATAATGTCAGAGTTGACTCGTTGACTCAGTGGATTCCTCGTCAGCAATCCTTATCCACAAGAAGGCTTGGCCGCCAAGACTTGTTAGAAGATACCAGCTCGGCGATGTGGTTTATCGGCGAGTGAAGACAAATATGTGTCAGAAAGTCATTGTTTGTATTAGTTGATGTCCACTTTGTAAAACTCTATAAATAGCGAGGGAACCCTATGAGAAAGGGGTTGGACATTTCTTGGTTTGGTCTAGAGAGAGGAAAAGTAATCACCTACTTGCTCTCCTTAGCCCAGTGCCGAGATTAGGGTTCTTGTTGAGAAATCAGACTTAGAAGATTAACAAGGTGAGAGTTGTAATTAAACTTATTCTAGTGGAAATCCTTGGATGTAGTCTTCATTAAGGAGGGCGAACCAAGTAATATCGCTGTCGAGTATCTCTAACCCTTAACTCTTTATTATCTTGAGTGTTTATGATTCTGTGTATGCTTGTGTATGATTATTTGAGTATACTGTCTAAGATCTACCCCTTGGGATTTTAGACAGTTACATTTTGGCGCTAGATTAGGTTTTGAACTTGTTTCTTCCTTGTTTTCCGTCATGGTTTGTTGAGATCAACACATATATTGTTTGATTATCATGTTTACTCGTTGAAAATCTTGCCTAAATTGGTTATTTTCTGTGTCATACTGTTATTTTTGGCAAAATTGCTCGTTGGTTACCTATCATGCTCATAGCTTTATTCTTTCCCTTCATAACTCGTTGATTTCATCACATATTTCACTTTTATAACATGAGTACGTAATAGAATCATCTACTTTGTTAGAAAAAAAATGCTATTTTTGGTATGTTTAAGACCATAGCGTACAGGTGACAAACTATCTTGGAGAAAATATGCTACTTTGGGTATGTTTTGAGGAAATATATATATATATCGGTTGTTGTTAGAAGTCGTCGTTCAAAGCATTATTTTATGGCGAAACAACGATTGTTTCTGGTTCAGATGTTACTATAAATGGCCTTTTTAAGCCTGTTTTTTGAGTCCCTATGCCAACCATAACAATATGCCATATTAAGATTCTGGGAAGCTTTGATTGTGATATAAGTAAAATGTTTTCAAACTTTTCAAAAAATTGGCCGCCGTACATCTTTCAATCGAAATCTTTTGGTTACCTTAGATGTTTGAAGTCTGTACTTTTTAAAAATTTTAGTGAAAATTACCACTTTAGTCTTTCTTCTCAAGATTAGGTCATTCTTTGTGCGTAATTACAGTTAGGTATGTTATTTTTTGTCATTTCCTTAACAACATTCTGAAAAGTCATCCAACCACCTCCACTAACTTGTTTGGCATTTACCCACAGTACTAACAGAGAAATACTGCCAGGAAGTGTGTTTGTCTTCTTTTACAGATCTTCGATGAATGGGTTTTAGGGGTAAGAGTAGTAGAGATCCGGCGGGTAGACCTCTAAGGTATCCCATCAGACCTACCCCATTGGTATTTCCCAATCGGCCCACCACTAGAAGCAGAGCACCAGAGCCAGCAGGGTTGCCGAATTCTCTTTTAGTGAATCAAGATTTACCTCGGCGGTCATCTGTCCATCAGCAAGTGAATCAAGACGAAGTCCTGCTGGTTACCCACTTGGAGGATGCAGGGGTAGCAGTTGTACCTAATGAGTTGTTACGAAGGGTTGGACAAGAGATAGTCACGGGCATCATCGGCGAACCAATTGGTGGCGTTAGGACAACCCAAACGATGGTCGGCGAGTCTTCTAATGCAGCAGGTGGTACCCATAATGTAGTAGGAGATGCTACCACTAGTGGATTTGGCATGTTAAACGACCGTCGGGGCATGTAGCAAAACACGCTATTACGACGCACACGATCAGTAGCATAAAGGGTCGCTTCTGAGGCGTGTTATTTTTCTACGACGCACGGTATGGGAAGCAGATGAACGACGCGCATTAACCGTGGTACATAAATGACTATTAGGATCGGTAGTATCCTTGATTTTGACTATTAAAAAAATGGAATCAGCTTTGTCTGAATTCCTTCAGTCAGAAGCTGAATCCATCTGTCTCACTCAAATTTAAATTCAAATTACATTGAAATGAAACTCAAATTCATTCAAATCAACATTCTAATTGCACATAAATTAAACTCAAACTTAAATTCAAATCACAGTCAAATAAAAATGAAATAAACTCAAATTCATAAATCCAAATGACAATTAAAATAAAAATTCATTATACTGATTCAGTTTAAAGTCATATAGAAAGGATTTAAATCCTCAGTTCACAGAAGCAAAGTCTACAAATATTCAGTTGCCAATCAAAAATGCACACACCAAAACTACCTCAGGAAGGGTACACTGGCTCTCTCCTTACTGATCACTAGGAAGGTTTTTGATGATATCAGAATCTTGAAATTGCGTCTTCTTTGCAACACTTTGACACCTTGAAATTGCAGTTAGGCACCCCTTCAAGTCCTCTGTGGGAGCAGGAACATGCACATTACTCCAAACTTACAGTATGTTCGTGTCCATTGGTTCACAGAAGCTACAAACTGGCACCTCATCCGGTTGAGATGTGGCTCATCTTATCGGCAAGACAACCTTTCTCTAGAGCTGCAACTGAGTCACCACCTCCAATGATGGTTGTCACTCCCTTGCCACTTAGCTCAGCCAACTTCTTTGCAATTTCCTGAAATGCAAAAGACAATTAAGATAGTCCACTACTGAGCAATATAATAGTAAGGTAACCAATACCATAATTTCTAGCTAATACATCTTAAGTTCTTTTACAGCTATCCTACCTGAGCAGCTAACTTTTGGAGCTTAAGACTGTCAGCTTCATCTCCATCCTCAGCTTCAACTCCCATGTCCCTGTCAGATCCTTCTTCGTCTTCTTCTTCATCGTCAGTTTGAAACCCATCCATGTCATCATCATCAGCACCTTCCTCTTCCTTTGCAGCTTCTGGATATATATTGAAAAAGCAGTAAAAAATGGGGAAGAGAATTAGTGTCAAACAGAACTGCTTATACTTCATTTAACTGGCGCATTCTCAAGAGATTTGAAATGAAAAAAAAAAAAAAAAAATTTAGGCTAACCTGCGACTTGATCTTTGTAGGCAACCAGGAGATCAAGAGTTGCTGTAAAAACCCGTGCAAAAGCTTCCCCAGGTAACTGATCCCCAGGAAGTGCAAGAAGTGATGTCAATCCCAAGCTGCAAACCTTTTTGTCATGTTCCCTGTGTGATTTGTAGACGTAATTAGTAGAAGTCACATTAGGTTAATACAACGAGCCCAACCAGAGAACAAAACTATATAGGAGGTTTACCTTTTAAAATTTGCCCGAACACCACTCTTCTTGACTTCTTGCAACATCTGGAACCACAGATTAAATACTTCTGTGGCCACTCCAAGCTTATGAAGTACACCGAGTGTCAAAGGTGCATTATAATAAAGGGCATCAGCTATCTGTAAACCAATCAAATGAGTACTTATCGAAAGTTTGGCTCCAAGTTTGAATTACATGTCCCTCAATATAGAAACTTTGAAATGTAAAGTACTTGTATGCTTGAACTCGATCCAATACGTTAAACAGATCAAGATACTTCTGCTCTCAAGTCAAAAACAACACATAATCCAGAAACTATACTCTATGCACATATTAGAGGGGAGTGCCTATCAAGTGTTTGCAAAACAAACATACAGGCTCTAAGTTTAAATTATATGACACTCAAAATGGAAACTTTAAGATGTAAAGTACTTATATGTTTGTACTCAATCCCGTACGTTAACAGATCAACTGAACAACATACCATCCAGAAACTATACTCTATGCACATATAAGAGGGGAATGCCTGTATAGACTCATAAACCCTATAACTGGGGTCTGACTAGGTACGGGGGTAAAACAGCAGCAAGTTGTTCAGCTTTCTTATCTTATTTCTGATATTCCTGAATTTCCCACCAAAAGATAATAACAAGATAATAACAAAGCAGCAAAACCCGGTGATGCAAGTACTTACTGCCGTTTTGGAACCTTACCAGACAAGGTTAAAATAATTTACATGGAGAAAATAATAATACAGCAGATGCTATAGCTGTCAGTTAACTGTTTAAGATCAGGTAGAATTTTTACCACTTTCATCAGGAGACACTTCAAGTATGGTTTTTCTGTTCGCCGCAATCGCTCAAGTGACAGACCCAAATTACAAGGTTGGCCGTAAGCAGAACATAAATACGTAAGTAGCAAATGTGTACCCTGATCAAAACATAGACTCCAATTCCAGCACCATATGCCATTGCATGAGACTGGCAGCCACTTTCCCTGAACACAAGCAACACAAATTATGTCATTTGATATTTCATAGAACAAAAAAAAGAACCACTTCTCAAAAATAAGCACCGAGACAAACACGCAGCACGGCTTCCAGCTGGTGGACCATACCCTGCCACACATGCAGTAAACATAGTGAAAGGAGCTAAAGAATGTTAAGTTACCGTAGGAACTCCTGACACCTGAAATACAAGGTATAGTATCAATAGATTATGAAGAACAATTTGTATCAACTAACAATTGCGCCAAACAAGAAATCATGTCAAAACACACAATCTAACAAAGTCAGGTCCAATCCGTTCCGTTAAAAACTGCACTACACTTACAGTTTCATACTGAGTGAATAAAAGAATACACATTAGATTCTTTACGACGTCAACTAGCATGAGTCCATAACACTAAATGGAATCAGTCAAGACTTTATCCTATACAGACGGCAGTGTGTGACTGTAACTAATTCACATGTTATCATTTCTTCCACTTAAAACTTTCTTTTAACACCTTAAATTTCAAAGAACATTCATCAATCCAATTTCTAAATAACCAATTCACAATTGCGCCGAACAAGAAAAAAAAAATACAGTAAAATGAAAATAGAGTAAGTAATAACTTCCATTGAAGTGGTGAACTCCAGCAGAAGCAAGCATAGCATAGTATTCAACCTCGGATTTCCTAAAAGGAGGACAATTATTTGAGATAATTATGAGCTTTGCTGCATCAAAATCACTCTCAAATCAGCAATCACCCAAAATCCTCAACAAGCAAAAAAAAAAAAAAAACCAGGAATGGTATATAAACAGGGAATAAATTAAATGATTATTAGGGCCTATAAACAGGAAGGGTAAGATTTAATCACCTTAAAATCCTCGAGGATTCCATCAGAAACCAAAACCAGTTAGCTGCTCCTGGATCTGAAAATTTCCTCTTCCCTTTGGCTGATTATCATCATCTCACGCAACTAGAAAAACAAAATCAAGAAACTTAGATTTTTCGTCCATAACATGTTTGTAAAAATGTAACAACGAAAATAAAACGAGAAAGGGGAAAATAGATCTGAGAATCTTAAGGGGTTACCTTGAGAAGAAGCTGCTTAAGAAGATTTGAGGAAGAAAAACTCTTTGGGTTTTCTTTTTCCCACCTACCTACACAGACAAAAATTAATATTGAGAGACAAAACTACTCTATGATGCTGATTCAAATATTGGAATCAAAACAAGGAAATCTAAGATTAGTATTACCTTGAAATCAGTTTGAGGAGGAGTTTAATAAACTAAAACCAGTTGCAATTAGAAATTAGAGGTTTTGTATTTGTAAAGAATCGACAAATCTGTATTGCCAATCGAATAAATAAAGGTTAGGTGTGAAGGATGACAAACAAGATGGCCACAATCGGAAAAGCTGCAACCACAATGATTTCATAGAACACCAGGAAGAGATTATTAGCTCTTCAGGTCGGTTGGAAAAAGTGGGAATTGCGTTAAGAAAGGTAATATAATTTCCATTGGAATTTGATCAAAATCCGTTGCTGCCTGAATAATTTCCATTGTAGTTAGATTTGTTTTCTTTGCTTCGATGGGGAGATGAAAAGAGATAAGGTAGACGGAAGAGACGAAGAGATAAGAGAGGCGCTATGAGGATAAAAAACCTAATAAACAAAACCCTAAAAAAATAAAAAAAATAGAATACCATGTACATCAGTAGTAATAGGGTATTATACGTGATGGTTTTTTTGTATTTTTTTTTCCGGGTCTGCGACCCCTAGTTAGGTTCGTTCCATTGTTGACTAGTTTGACTGAATTTTAGTCAATTTGACTTCTATGGCAACAACCATGGTTCAGGGTTGTGTAAGGGTAGTTCATTTGATGGTTTTTTGGAAATTAAAATATTTATAAATCAGCCCATAACAAGGGTAGTATAATTTTTAATAATTTTGTCTACTTTATTTCTAGTGTTACCACCCCTTTTAGAGGTCAAAACACTAGCCACCATTAATAGGGGTCATAACATAGGGTTGTAATATGGACCAAATCCACTAGTGTACTTTGGCGGTGGATACAACTCAAAGGATTGTCGGCGAAGCACCTAATGTATTGGCGGTAGCTCCAGCGATGGTCACCGAACCCATTACAGCGGAAGATGCTCATCAAGTCGCCAGTGGCAGTGGCACAGCGGTAGTACCTGGCGTAACTTTGGCTAGACCCATAGTAGTGGCCGATAACACTGGATCCACTAATACTACAAAGACCTTATTAAAGCAAATCCCTGAGGCAAACAACCGGCAAACAGCTCAGATGCAACTGCAATTGCAAATGGAGAATGTCTTGCAGAGACACAGAGAATTGATGGCGGAGAACAAGAAGATGATACAGAGCAGGAGTCATATATCTCATTCGCGCACCACTCGCGGTTCAGAAAGAAGCAGGGCTAGCACAATAGAAGTTTCTGACTCGTCAGCAAAATACGATGAGAGAGGCAGAAGGAGAGAAACACCTAGAAGGAATACTGAAGGTTTTGACGATTCAGGAGGGCGTGCTGCAATGGATAAGGGAGTAAGAAGAGAGATTCGCCAATTAAAAAGCAAAGTGGCGGCGATGGGAGGATCCGTGAAGGGGTCGAAGTTAGAAACAACACTTTCTGAGGCACAGAAGACGCCATTTAAAGAATGTATTACATATGGCCATGTTTCTACAAGATTTACTATGCCAAAGTTCTCGTCCATCTTTGACGGAACAGGGGATCCAGCTCAGCACCTAAGAAGTTATAAGCGAGACTTGGCGGCATGGGTAGGTTCAGACCCAATAATGTGCATGGCATTTCCTGCACATTATTGGATGAAAGCGTGCGTAGGATTCTAGAGTGCATAAGCGAGATAGATTGGGGAACGAGATTTGCAGCGTCGCCGTTAAGAAAGAACCTTTGTTAGATTGGATGAAAGCGTGCGTAGGATTCTCCGCCGATGAGGTACCAGCTGATGGGAGAAACCATAATAATCCTTTGGTCCTCAGCGTTCAGATAGGAAAATTCAAAGTGCCAAAAGTGCTTATTGACCCAGGCAGTTCAGTTGATATCCTTTTTTAACTCCGCTTATGAGCAATGAAGGCAAAAGATTATGAAATTTCTTCGCCGACAGTTTCCAAATATAATATTTATGGGTTCAACGGCATTGCATCTAAACCAAAAGGAGAAATTGAATTCAAGATTGTTATCTATAATATTTATAGATACTACCCTTTGTATTGTGGATATTGATTCGCCGTACGCTGCAATTCTTGGGAAGCCATGGTTGCATATCTTGAAAGGGGTACCCTCTACCTATCATCAACGCCTAAGGTTTCCAACACATAAAGAGGTCGCTGAGTATGTTGGGGACTTAGCACTAGCGAAGGCTTGTAACGCGGCGGATGTTCAGATGCGCGAAAGCAGGAAAGCTAGAATTAATTTGAGCAAGAAGCAAAACAAAGAGCTCATAAAAAAGCAAGAGATTCAAGAGATTCTCGCCGACCCATCAAAGTATGTTCATTCTGTGACTTCGGGAGACGCTTCAGCGAAAGACGGTGTGACGTCATTATAGCAATCAAAGGAGCCTTCGCCGATGGGAGATCCAGAATTGCATTTTACAGTGGTAGAACCTACTAGAGATATAAAAATCGGCGAAGATAGTGATCCAAAGATAGTAAAGATCGGCACTTTACTGAGTAAGGAAGAATCGGCGAAGCTGCAGGCATTGCTCAGGGAGTATGTGGACGTCTTTGCTTGGGGAATGAATGAAATGCCGGGTATTGACCCAGAGATAGCGTGCCATAAATTAGATATTGATCCAAAGATTAGACCCTTCAAGCAAAGGATAAGTAAATTGGCTCCAGCATACAAAGAAGCAGTGGAAGCTGAGATTGACAAGATGAGGGCATCTGGTATCATAAGGCCAGTACAATATCCTCAGTGGATAGCGAATATGGTGGTAGTACCAAAGAAGAACAAGGGAGTGCGGATTTGCATTGACTTCATCGACCTTAATAGAGCATGTCCAAAAAATAGTTTTCCTTTGCCAAGTATAGACCAGACAGTGGATGCCACATCAGGGCATGAGTTGCTATCATTCATGGATAGATATTCAAGCTATAATCAAATACCTTTGGCGGAAGAATATCATAGGCACACCGCCTTCTTTTCTACTAAAGGGTTGTTCTGCTATACTCAGATGCCTTTTGGATTGAAGAATGCCGACGCTACATATCAAGAAATGGCTCACTAGATGTTTGACAAATGGATAGGGAAAACAATGGAGGTTTATGTTGACGATATGCTAGTGAAGAGCAAAGTAAAACAAACTCACGTTCAGGACCTCAGAAAAATATTCGATCATATGCGCATCACTAAGTTAAAAATAAACCCAGCAAAGTGTGTTTTTGGCGTTACTTCGGGAAAGTTTCTGGGGTATGTTGTCACCAAGAAGGGTGTGGAAGCAGATCAAGCTAAAATCAAAGCAATCATAAATATGCCATCGCCGGTGACAGTAAAGGATGTCATGCTACTCAATGGAACTTTAGCTTCGCTCAATAGATTTATTTCAAGATTCTCCGACAAATGCAAGTTTTTCTTTCAAACATTGAAAAAAGGAGAAAAATTTAACTGGACAGAAGCTCATGAAGCTGCCTTTCAAGGTATTAAAAAGTACCTCGATACTCTCCCAGCGATCCAGCCACCAGAACATAGCGAAGAATTTAGAGTCTACCTCGCCGCAACGTCAGTCGCTATCAGTGACGTACTTGTAAGAACTAAAGGCGGAGAAACGCCTATATACTACATTAGCAGAACATTGCAGGGAGCAGAGAAGAATTATACAAAGATTGAACAACTGATTTTGGCTTTAGTTTTTGCGTCCCAATGACTTCGCCCATATTTCCATGCCCGTCCTATTATTGTCCTAACAAAGACTCCCATTGAGTCCATCCTGCATAGTTCTCAGAGAGTAGTGCGAATCGCTAAATGGAATACTCAGATTGAGCAGTTCGACGTTCCGTACGAAATTCGTACCACTCAAAGATCTCAAGTTATCGCCGACTTTCTTGCTGATTTCCCAATAGAAAAAGAAGAAAAAATAGAAGACATACGAACGAGAAAATGAGATGCCAGAATTGTTGAAATGAAGTCCTACAAGTTTAGAGGTGTATGTCGATGGTTCATCAAATAAAGAAAGAAAAGGAATATGTATTGTTTTTACTTCTCCAAAAGGAGCAAGGATAGTACATTCGCTAAGGTTGGAGTTCCCGGCGACTAACAATGAGGCAGAATACGAAGCAGTTATACACGCCATGCGATTAATTATTGAGATGGGTATCAGCGATGTTAGATTGACAAACGACTCTCAACTGGTGATTCGCCAAATCTCTGGATGTTATCAAGCAGTCGATGGTTCTCTGCAGAAGTATCTCAAACTTGCTAGGGAGTATGCTCAGGAGATTCCTGGTATCAAGTTTCGTCACATCTGCAGAAAGGATAATAGGCACGCTGATGCCTTAGCCTTTATTTCATCGATGATGACAAATCCTGACATTACCTCGATAGCTATTGAGCGAGTGAGGCAATACTTTGTGGATTAGCGAGAACGAAGGGAGGTATTGTCAACAGATATTGAAGAATCAGCAGAGACAGATTGGAGAATGCCGATACGATACTATCTAGATCGTCTTACTCTTCTAGGAAAGCATATTTTAGCCCACCAAGTGGTCAGCAGATCGGCGAATTACGAACTTAGAGATGGTATATTATACCGTAGATCATTCTATGGACCCATACTAAGATGCGTATCGAGAGAAGAATGTAAGAAGCTGCTAGAATCAATCCATGGAGGAGACTGTGGGAATCATAGTGGTCAGCTAGCTCTAGCCCTGAAAGTGAGAATGCAAGGTTACTACTGTCCGTGGATGAACAGTGATGCTAAAGAATATGCTCGCCGATGCAAAAAATGTCAACTGTTTGGAAGAAGAATCAAGGCGCCGGCAACATCATTAATCTCAGTACTGAGCCCATGGCCTTTCGCCAAGTGGGGCATTGATATCATAGGACCGCTGACTCCAGGATCAGGACAGAGGAAGTACATAATAGTAGCAACTGATTACTTTACTAAGTGGTGTGAAGCGAAGGCTATCAAGAAGAAATCAGGGCAAGAGGTATTCAAGTTTATTTGGGAAAATATATTTTGTAGGTTCGGCGTGCCAGCAGAAATTTGTACAGATAATGGCAAAGAGCTTGTTGGAGATAACATCAGAAAATTGCTCGCTACTTACAGTGTCAAGTTAGGGAAGTCAACTCCATTGTATCCATAGAGCAATGGACAAGAAGAAGCTACAAACAAAACTATTGGAATGGGGTTGAAGAAAAGAGTGGAGCCACACAAGAAAGCATGGTGTGAACATTTACACAATGTTCTATGGTCTTATAGGACCACTGTTACACAAGCAACTGGGGCATCACCCTTTCTACTCACCTTTAGCGATGAGGCAGTACTTCCATCTAAAGTAATCTTACCAACAACAAAGCACGAAGCATGGGAGAACAATTTAAACACCGACTTGATTCTAGCGAAGCTTGATGATTTAGAAGAACAACGGTTGATCGCCCTTACACACATGGAGAATTATCATCGCCAACTTTCCCGTGAATACAACAAGCGAGTCATCCCTAGAGAGTATCAACCCGGCGAATTGGTCTTGCGAGAAATCCCTCCCTCTCAGCGAAAAGGATGCAGGAAATTGGAGCCAGTATGGGAAGGCCCATACATAGTCAAAAGAGTAGCGGGAGTGGAGCATATGTGTTGATTGATGAGCATGGCGTGGAACTAGAACATCCTTGGAACGCCAAGTTCATCAAAAAGTACTACCCTTGAGGCTATAATGTAAAAATCCGAAGTCTTGGGCGGGCATAATACCCAAGAAATCTTATTAGCTTATGTAAAACAGTAGCGAAGAAGATCCGGGGACGTAGGTTTGCTACCATGCGCCGAACCCCGTTAACAAATTATTGTGTCATTTAATTTTCGCCGTATCTCTTAACTACGCCTATATCCAAAGCCTAATGGCTTCGCCGAAACAACAAGGCTAAAAGGTCATAGACCAAGAAAGGTCTAAACAAAAAACTAAGTATAATATACTGAGACAAAGCCTTAACACAAAACCCTGATCAGGTACAATATTAAGGCCAAGAGCCACCTACAGAGGCAACACGCCATGGACTAGAAAAGTCACCTAGAGCTAAGGGATCTCGTTTAAAGAAGCATAATAGGTTCCCTATTTTATTGAGTGAACAACCTCCTTGTACAGTAAGTCTGGCCCAGGTTAGCAGTAAATCCAATCGCGTTACTTGTTGGTCTATAAGTGTTTGGAGAATAAGACCCTACGGCGGGAGCCACTGTGTAGCATCCAAATTAGACTACTGGGCGACCCAAACTGTTAGAGCATTGCTCAGTTGAACCCACTGATGTTGCTATCTCAAGTCAGTTGTCAAGTTTATGAGACAAAAAACACAATCCTTGATAAGTTTACTCTACAACCTCGGACTAGGATAGTTTTAGGTAATCGAGACGAAGACTGATGAAGACAAAGACCGGAGCTTACTACTTGATGAATCATAACGTCCTCGGTGAAGGTTAGAAAGGTTTTTTCCTTTCCATATCATATTTACCATTTTTATCTTACCAATAGTCTATGATGTTGTTTATATGATCCGAAGGTATTCTAGGATTTCTGCCTTTACATTTGTCACACTTGTGATAATATGTATAGGTAGATTATGTAGAGTTGTCTTTTCAAATGACCCCAACGGTGAATGCATTCATGAACGCGTACATGTGTTGCTTTTGGTATTTCAGAGAACGAGCTAAGCCTGTATGAACGCATTCATGAACGCGTACATACAAGTTCAAGAATTCTCCTGAACTCTATTGACTGCTCTATGAACGCGTTCATGAACGCGTTCATATAAGCCATGCGAAAACTTCCAACTCCATATCTTGAAGTTTTCGGTCTAGGCATGATTAGTTCTCGGACTTGTCATTACTTGGCCCATGGAATTCAACAACTTAATCCAAGCGATGTTCAAACAAAGTATTTGGACCAGAAGTCGCAAAGCGATGTCCAAACAAGCATTGGACAAGAAGTCGTGAACCTTCGAACAAGGTTGAGTCTTCTTTAACATTTGGTTTAGTCCAAAGTTCTTAGAAGATTGAGAATGAGTAATCAAGCTATGGACTTTCCTAGTTTCGGAACTTGCTTGAGCCCTACTCAAGGTTGCTTAAACTTTAATCAAAGCCTCCCTTGGTGATCACTATAAATAGATGACCTTCTGCAAGATACAATCTCAATCCTCTACACATCTGTGTATCATTGCATAAAGGTTGGTCGTCATCTCGATGTCCTTTTGGACTACGACTATTGAAAGACTTCACTTGAGGATCGTGAATCACAGGTCGGAAGTAAAATTCCATCATTTATCTTGGGTCGATTAAATACTTTCAATCTTATCACGACCAAGATTTGATAGAAACTTCGTAAGGTAGATCTTGTATCGTAAACCCTAGAAGTTCCCAACGCAAATTCACGAACTAGGTTTCATACTAAGTTCGTCTCGCGTTTGGAGGTAAAGTTGTTTAGGCTAGATCAATAAGCCCTATTCAACATATCGATTTCCATTAACCTTGACTTTAAGTCTAAAGGAAATCACAATCGTATTCTTGTTTGATTACTTGGATACTTTTAGGCGTCCTGTTAGAGGCAGGGTAGCGCTAGTCTTCACGAAGGGAAGTGGAGAAACTCCTAGGCCTGTAAAGGACGTCAGCTAGGGGAATCAAGTACGTAGGCTATTGCGGGAGCCAAGAGACGTAGGAGCACATTGGCAGCCGAATTGCTTGTAGGGTGAATTCAGTCTCGATACAGTCTAGTCCGAAGTCTGAGAGTATGCTAGCGTCTGTATAGCGTTCATATTGAGGGTGTTCACATCTGGACGAGGTCCTGGGGTTTTTCTGTTAGGTTTGCAGTTTCCTCGTTAACAAAATTCTGGTGTCTTCCATTACTTTTCCTTTCCGCATTATATTGTCTCTGATCTATATAATATAAGTAATTGCAAGTTTTTTTATTCATAACCTTTGAGTGAATCCATCTCTATTGAGATCACGAGAATTACGTTTTATGGTTCGGTTCTTTGAACTATACTCAGGTTGTTGTTTGAATATTGATTTGTGAGATCGTTCGAACAACCATAATCAACTAGGTTCACGAAAACAAAAAGTTGGTGGTATATATCGGTATCCCAGCATTTTCAGTTGGTATCAGAGCCGGCAAACACCTTGCAAAGGACGTAACTGTTTGTGTTTGACACTTTCGTGAACTATGAACACACATTCTGCGAATGTACATGTTCCACCAGTCTTTGATGGCACAAATTATATATGGTGGAAATCTGCTATGCGGTCGTTTCTACAATCTCGAGACTTTGACAGTTGGGTCTACGTGATTGATCGATACACACCACCTACTCTTACTATAGGAGAAGGTGATGCTGCTATTACTCGCAATAAGAAACCAGGCGAGTATGACGAAAACGACAGAGCCAAAGCTAAACTTGAAGCTGATGCGCTTAACGCCATCATTCACGCCATAACTCCCGATCTGCATCATCATGTGGAAACATGTGAATTTGCTAAAGATGCTTGGGATATTTTGAATATTGCGGAGAAAGAAGCAAGACTTCAAAATCTCATGTCTGACTGGGAAAATCTCCAAATGTCTGATGAATATACCTTTACAGAATTTGAGCACAAGCACTTTGAAATCGTGAACGCCTCTCTATCACTAGGGAAAACTATCGAAGAAAGAGATATTGTACGAAAAATTCTAAAGTCCCTTCCCCCCAGATATGATTCAAAAAAACATGTCATCCAAGAAAAACATGGATATGACATATAAAGAGGTGGTTTGGTTTCTAAACTAAAAATCTTTGATTATGAGCATCAAAATAAAGTCATATCCCTAAAGGCTCAGACCCCTGAGACACCTCTTGATAACAATTCTGATTCTAATTTGAATGATGAGCTACTTTCTCTCGTCTCTCAATTGTTAAGAAAGAAAAGGAACCCACGTAATTTTTCTTCTCACAACAAAAAACAGAATTGGGAAAATACAGAGGATTTACCACAGTGTTTCAAATGTCTAGGCTATGGACATATCTCTCCTGATTTCCATAACAAAGACTACTGTGATAAATTAAAAGCCTTCAAAACGACTCTAGATTGTCCAGAAGAGGAACGCTTGGGGCTTACTCCTTTTCATAAGGATCTCTGTATGCATTCATCTTGCTTATCATTAAGTGATAAACATGATGATATCCATCAAGATAAACAAATCTGTCTCTTGACAGAAAAAATCACTCTGATTCAAAAAGATCTTGAAAAAGAACGAATTGAACATAAAGCAGACAGGGAACGATTCATGCTTGAATTGTCTAACCTTGAGTCTCGTATTCAGAACTTTGAAAGTCATTCTCTTTCTAGTATAATGTATCTTCCTGACGTTGAAACTCAACGGTTAAGAGAAGATAACCTTGTACTCAGGGAACAAATTAGACAATCTGTCTATTTCAAAGGGAGTTCTCTCTGAAAGTGAAAAAGTGAATAATTGTAGAACTTCTCCAAAGAAGTTGTCTCACATAAGACCAACTCGTGATCTCGGATCTCGACCTACAATTATTGCTTCTGTTAAAAAACCTTCCTCACCTAAGACTGTAAAGAAATGGGTTGAGAAAAGGCATGTCAGACAGATCATAGAGGATAAAAAGCCTGTCCACACTGGTTTTCAGAAAAATATTAACATGTCTCTTTCAAATTGCAGAAAAATTATTCATTCCATGGAGACGAATCTATCAGACATGATTCAGAAGACTGATAAACCAGGTATGTCCTCTTCTAACAGCTCGTGGATCCCTTCTAAAAGAAAAAAGAGAAGTTCACGAAGTCCTATAGACAGGACCTTAGTGTCCCCTTCTCAATAAGAGATAGGACTCTCGTTATTGGTAATCCTTGTAGCGAGAAAAAGTCTAAAATAGGATTCTATATAAAGGTTTTTGGGATAGTGCATAAACAAATATTTACCCATTATCTAAATAAGACAATAATCTATCATTTCTTATAATTGTTGAGCAATGATCTCCAAAAGAGATGTGTCCGCGCTCAAAGGATTATGTGATCCTTTGTCCTGATGGTTTATGATCACCTATGTTGTCATCATAATTGTCTTACAGCACCTATCTTACGCCTCCTGAAATTGCAGTGAGCCGAAACAAGATTTTGTAATATAAAGGTGCTATCACATCATAATAAAAGAGTCCAAAATGTAATGACTCGATGTGGATGCCAACATCTTTTGTGCTACTTCTAGAATTCCCCCTGCCTCTGGCTCCTAAGGCAAGAGTCGAGAACAGGACCCATGGGAATCACTATGAGAAAGCCAAAAGGAATATATGCTTTAATAATCATATTGTTGACATTTTAAACTTATTACTTGAGGTAAAAAATTGTCTTATGAGATATACCCTTATGTGGTCACACTATGCTTAAAAATGTCCTTTTTTACCTCAACAAAAACTGTTGTTTAAAGGACGTTCACAACTTGTCGTGAACGAAAACCTGATCCTTGAAAATCCTAAACTCTGTGTTTGAACCTTATATAAGGTAGAGTAAGAAGGGTTATTCAATCAGTACAAAAGAAGGAATTCTTTTCTCCTCAGAACTGAAACTGCAAGATGAACGACAACACATGGATTGTCATTCTTCCTTCCTGTAAAAAGATTCGAATTGAATCTTCAGACAGTGAATCTAGTGTAACTCATGAGAATAAAGCATTATCTGCTCAATGCTCAGTTCCATGCATCTCTGAAGAACAAAGAAAGGCGTCTGATATGAAACTTGACGTTGTTCTTGAACACGTTTTAAGTTTAAGCAAGGAGTTTAACAAACTCACCAATCTCATCACTGACCTCACCTCAAGAGTAGCTGCTATTGAACAAGACTGGACTACCTATGAAGAACCAGAGAAAGAGGTAACTGAAGAATAAACTTTTTCTTTACATTATCTAGATGAGAAAAAATCTTAGTTCAAGAATAAGAGGCATTCTTGCCTAAGTCATCTTGACTTTAAATTCTATGAGTGATTTGCTTAATATTGATTACCTAATTTCATCAATTAATCGAGGTTATTAAATTAAAATCTTAATTGATGATTGCAATGCTTGATCTTAATTGATTATCTTTATGAATGTATTGCAAAACCGTGAACTTACTTTTTTAGCCATACTACCCGTTCGGGTAAAGCAGTTCATGATAGATTATCAAAATCCATGCTTCTGACTCTTATGGCTAAGAGGAGACGATTTTTGACAATAAGGTACCTCGTAGACTACAATGTTGAACTCCGCTGGATTAAATGTTGTACCTTTAATTCTTAGTCTTACAACCACTAGGAAGGGGTAACCTAATGTTTTCTCTAAAGGCGATGGTTGACCAAAACTCTCTGAGAAAGTAGGAAGATTAAACCTTGAATTCCTATTTAACCGTAACTGGCTAGGAAAGAAAAACATATCTACAATTTCACTTGTGAAAATTGTACCCAAGAATTTATTCTGAAACCTTGTTTGGGAAGATAGTCGCGTTGTTCCTTATGGAATGACACATTATGGGGGAGAGTTCTTTTGAACTTGTGCTTCATGGTAATATCTTTTTGGGGAGAGCGGCTGTGGAATCTAGGAGAGAATTGCATCTTTTTATCTCTCGTTTCAGGTATGTTTACCTTTGTCTACATTGATTATTGCGATTTTATGAGGATTCCTATATTTCTTTTCTTTGTCTAATTTTATGACAAAAAGGGGGAGAAATCTTGTAGTAAAGGGGAGTAAAATCTTTCTATCTACTATGAGATTTGTCTACGGCATTGTCATAGGGGGAGTAAAATCGATGTGCTTGTCATGTCAAAGCAAGTTAGTGTATTGAGTAAGGGGAAGAACATATCAAATTGTGTAGTATCTTGAAGCATCGATGCAATATGCTTACAAGTTTTACATACTACTCAACTGCATAACAAACTCTTGTTGGACTATGTCCTTCTGGGAACCAAGATGTGTGGTGACTTTGAGTTTTTTATCTCTACCTTGAATCTTCGCTTGCAGGAACACTCTTATCTGAAGACGCTGAAGATTACAAGAAGATCAAGTATATTATGGTTAGGGCTAAAAGATTTTACTTTTTGAATCCATATGTAAGATTGGTTTTTGTCACTAAAATTGACAAAAGGGGAGATTGTTAGAGCATTGCTCAGTTGAACCCACTGATGTTGCTATCTCAAGTCAGTTGTCAAGTTTATGAGACAAAAAACACAATCCTTGATAAGTTTACTCTACAAGCTCGGACTACGATATTTTTATGTAATCGAGACGAAGACTGATGAAGACGAAGACCGGAGCTTACTACTTGATAAATCATAACGTCCTCGTTGAAGGTTAGAAAGGTTTTTTCCTTTACGTATCGTATTTACCATCTCTATCATACCAATAGTCTATGATGTTGTTTATATGATCTGAAGGTATTCTATGATTTTTGCCTTTGCATTTGTCAAACTTGTGATAATATGTATAGGTAGAGTATGATGAGTTGTCTCTTGAAATGACCCCAACTGTAGAGGGTAAAACCCGTCGGACCACGTGTCTCGCATCCCGAGCATATAATCGTATCGAAGAGAACCACACCGAGGAGAGTGGCAGCGATATCTCATACTGACAAAGGAAAGGAAGCTACGCACAGGCGAAGCAAAGATTCGGGGATAAAGGGTTCGGACTACATCGAAGGACCGAAGCCCAGGATCCAGCTTCGGAGTATAAACCGCCTTACTCGACAGGGGCTGACACCACCACGATTGAGTCTTTTGTCTTTATTAGCTGTAAACCACCCAAGCTCGGCCCTATATAAGGCGAGCTTGGAAAACGTTGTAAGGGTTGGATTCTTGTTTGGTTGAGCCTAAGTAGCAAGAGAGAGATTAGGTTTGTAATCTCCTCTGGTTCCTTAGGGTTTTATTCATGTAATCTCAGCATTAGCAATAGATAGAAAGTCTTCTTTATCTAATCTTTGTTACTTATTTTAGCTTTAATCACGGTTCATTGCATCCTCGATGCTGTTCTTATTGTCTTCGGACCGTAAACCACAATTAAAAACTGTATGTGCGAGTAGATCTGATGGATATGGTACTTCGTACACCTATGCAGATTTTCTACTCGTACACCAACGGTGAATGCGTTCATGAACGCGTACATGTGTTGCTTTTGGTATTTCAGAGAACAAGCTAAGTCTGTATGAACGCGTACATACAAGTTCAAGAATTCTCCTGAACTCTATTGACTGCTCTATGAACGCATTCATGAACGCCATGCGAAAACTTCCAACTCCATATCTTGAAGTTTTCGGTCTAGGCATGATAAGTTCTCGGACTTGTCATTGCTTGGCCCATGGAATTCAACAACTTAATCCAAGCGATGTTCAAACAAAGTATTTGGACCAGAAGTCGCAAAGCGATGTCCAAACAAGCATTGGACCAGAAGTCGCGAACCTTCGAACAAGGTTGAGTCTTCTTTAACATTTGGCTTAGTCCAAAGTTCTTAGAAGATTGAGAATGGGTAATCAAGCTATGGACTTTCCTAGTTTCGGAACTTGCTTGAGCCCTACTCAAGGTTGCTTAAACTTTAAGCAAAGCCTCCCTTGGTGATCACTATAAATAGACGACCTTCTGCAAGATACAATCTCAATCCTCTACACATCTGTGTATCCTTGCATAAAGGTTGGTCGTCATCTCGAAGTCCTTTTGGACTACGACTATTGAAAGACTTCACTTGAGTATCGTGAAGCACAGGTCGGAAGTAAAATTCCATCATGTATCTTGGGTCGATTGAATACTTTCAATCTTATCACGACCAAGATTTGATAGAAACTTCGTAAGGTAGATCTTGTATCGTAAACCCTAGAAGTTCCCAACGCAAATTCACGAACTAGGTTTCATACTAAGTTCGTCTCGCGTTTGGAGGTAAAGTTGTTTAAGCTAGATCAATAAGCCCTATTCAACATATCGATTTCCATTAACCTTGACTATAAGTCTAAAGGAAATCACAATCGTATTCATGTTTGATTACTTGGATACTTTTAGGCATCATGTTAGAGGCAGGGTAACGCTAGTCTTCAAGAAGGGAAGCGGAGAAACTCCTAGGCCTGTAAAGGACGTCAGCTAGGGGAATCAAGTACGTAAGCTATTGTGGGAGCCAAGAGACGTAGGAGCACATTGGTAGCTGAATTGCTTGTAGGGTGAATTCAGTCTCGATACTGTCCAGTCCGAAGTCTGAGAGTAGGCTAGCGTCTGTATACCGTTCATACTGAGGGTGTTCACATCTGGACGAGGTCCCGGGGTTTTTCTGCTATGTTTGCAGTTTCCTCGTTAACAAAATTCTGGTGTCTTGCATTACTTTTCCCTTCCGCATTATATTGTCTCTGATCTATATAATAGAAGTAATTGCAAGTTTTTTGATTCATAACCTTTGAGTGAATCCATCTCTATTGAGATCTACGAGAACTACGTTCTTGTTAGGGTTCGGTTCTTTGAACTATACTCAGGTTTTTGTTTGAATATTGATTTGTGAGATCGTTCAAACAACCATAATCAACTAGGTTCACGAAAACAAAAAGTTAGTGGTATATCTCGGTATCCCCGCTTTTTCACAAACACTTATAATAGGATCGCCGAAGGGCACAAGTACTATTGCGAGAGGTGTGTTAATTTGGTGTTTTGTGAAATAGTCGGTTGTACAAGCAATGGACTTCTTAAGTCATTGACATTAGCATCGAGACTAAAGCGCTCTGCGCTAACAAAATAGAAGTTTTTCATTACTTAAAAAGATGTCATGCAAGCTACATATGTCTTACCAAAACCTTAAAGCAACATTGAGGATATGGAAAATGGCGGAGGAAATTCTAGATTAAACAGTCTACAGAGGATTGGCGACTTCCC
>JAJJMA010187496.1:0-13031 GCA_023529015.1 Papaver nudicaule | reverse complement strand
ATGGAGAATATCAAACTCATTAATTCGTTCAAACACAAATCAAAATGGTAGAGTTTGAACTTCGATATACGTCTTCTGAGGCAACCTTATTTAGGTAACTCTACATCTTATTTAGCAAAAACCCAAATGTTAGGTTTCGAATTCTAGAGTACATATGAATAAAACCAAATTAAGGTTTCCAAATCTAGCGAAACCATTACTTTATTCCGAACTTTCCTATTCAACAAAACCGCATTGAAGTTTCGAAGCAAAGAACTCATATTAAATTCTTTACAAATATTTGGAGTCTAACTTAAGAGTCCATGTGGCCAAGCAACGTTTCAGCATCACACCTTTTTGTCCTTGATGCACAACTATATTTCCCGGTTCACATAAACCTTTAGGAATATTACTGTTAGGGCATTGTCCGGTCAAACCCACTAGTGTTGGTATGTCAAGCTAGTTGTCAGTTTTAGGTGTCAAAACACAATCTTGTTTTATCCTACTAAAGTTTAGATTTCAGAATTGGGATATAGACAAAGTATTAGAGACCTTGAAGACGAAGACTGTGACAACAAAGAAGACATCAATTTTTCTTCATCGACAAAAGGTTAGTAGGAGTTATGACTTTTATGGAAATTCTTTTATTCTACTTATTCTATCTTTCGAAATAGTCGGCTACTTTAGTAGAGATACTAATAGCGATTGAGATCGTATTCTTGTCTACATAACCATGTGTTTTGTTGGTATTTGTCCCACGAATACTAAGGTTACAAGAATGCATGAGATAGATTCGATACCATGTTTCCATAGCAATGGGTTGCTTGCAAATCACTTGTAGGATATGGGTGAATCTAAAGGAGTACTCTTGAGCAAGAGTCCAGTGGATTATAGTTGAGGGCGTATAACACGTCTAAGTACTGGCCCAACCCAGAACTTCCAGCGGATCCAGTTAAACCCTAATTCTGAACTGCGGCGGTTCACTAACCAGTTCGTGAACAGTGACTCCGGATTTCACTCATGAGTTCCAAAACATCAATTTGTACACGTATATGTACGTGAACCACAGATTCGACGTATCTGGCCGGAATTCAGAAGGACGGTCCCCGAACCCTCCACGTGGATATTCTCTGGAATTTCACACAGGTTAAACTCTGACTCCTTTATCTCTTAGTTGGAATTGGTTATCACAAAAATATCTTCTGTGGTCCATCTAACGATTCTCAATGTGTCAATAAGATAAAGATTATCTCTGGCCTGTTGGATATCAATCTTGAAGTGTTTGTGAGCTAACAAAACACTTGGCAGATAAATGATAAAGATTTCCTTATTGAGATAAATCTAGGTTACTTTAGGTGCAAGTAAAGTAACGAGTTCGTTTTACACGGGCACTTGCTAAACTTGTGGAAATAGTAACTAGTTGTTTTATTCCTAAGTAACCTATCTTATTGAGTGCTATAAATAGAGGGTTTCAGGACGAAAAACCACAAGCATCAAGCATACGTGAAATTTCTCTGTGGAATTGATCGTAAACTCTTTTCACTTAGGTGGAAGCTTGTTGGGGTAACTATCTATATGATCTTATTATGTAATGAATGAGTTTCAGTGGTGTATCTGAGAACTAAGATATGGATCTTTCTCTATAGCTGAGTGATGACAACTATACTTGCTCTTCTTCATAAATTTATGTGACCCTTTCTCAAATAGATGAGTGGGGTATTTATAGTAGTTTGGTGGAGAGATCCTCTTTGCTATCTATGGTTTCTTCTATTACTTGATGATCCTCGTTGACTGCTTGACTTCGTGCACCGCCTTCGTTATCCACTCTAATGATGACACCTCTTATTGGAGTTTATCTTTGTTGTAGTAATTCCTTCATATCTTCGATGTTCTGATGTTTATCCCTTCGGTTACTTTATGTCGCGTTCCTTGCCCGTTCGTTGTTTAACACTTGTCTTTGTTCTTCCGACGATCCATTGAGTGTTGAAGAAACCACTGCAACACGCGTCTGTCATGAACCTACCTATTTTCATCGTCCCTCGTGATGAGATAAAGTGATTTTGGGGATGTTCCCGTGCTTCGTCTTCATCTTGTTATCGTGCTCCCGACTCCCAGATTTGGTCACGTGTACATCGAAGATTATGTATTAACAGTTTGCCCCTTTTCTTTCAGTTATTACCTGGGGTAATTATGAAAGAAAATCCTCCTTTTATGCTGCCACTTTCCCACTTTCGATATGTGGTCCCTTCCTTTGATCGTGTGTTAACTCCTCCTCGTATGTCGGGTCAGTGACCAATCATTTCCTGGCTCTATAAAAGAGAGGAGTGAGATTTTATTCTCCAGTTTTAACATTTTCTTTTCCATCTTTTTCTTTTCTTCTCTGAGTCGTTTAAGTTCTCCTTCCACAACAACTTTTCCTTTCATCTTTTTCATCGGATTCCTTCTCCTGTTGACGATCTTCTTTGAGTTATGTGATGATCGTTTTCTCTCTTTCTTTCATGGTTACTCGTTTTTTTAGTTCTTTGATGTCTGATGGCGTTTAATGGGATCTCCATGGATTGATCTGTAGTGTTCATCTTCTATGTGCTTTATGTTCTTTATTACTTCTGTGATATGGTGATTGTGTGACTGTTGCGGTTATTGGATTGTTCTTCAGTTGTAGTTTATTTCTCCCCTTGTTTGTAGTTTTGAACTTTGCTCTTTGATGATTAAATGTTCTTCATTGTTTTATGTTTGTTCTTGATTGTTCTTCATTTTAGAGTTTATATTCCATAAATAACGAAGAAAAAGCCTGGTACTATCCCCCCATCTATGAAACGTAAACGAACTGGGGTTTCGTATCCATCTTCTTTGGTTGATGAAAAGACGAGGGTACCGAGTACACCACCAATCTTTTATTTTATCCCCCTATAAGTCAAACCTTGAACGGTTCCTGGGATCAAGAACTCAAGAACAAGATCTCTTCCGTAAGTGATTGATTCACACAAGGGAGTCAATACAAGATTTCGAAACACTATGTCAACAACCAAGTATGATACTTTAATTATAAATGACAAGTCAAATATAATTCGGAAATAAAGTAAAGTACACACAAGAATTTTGTTAACGGGGAAACTACAAACTCGTAGAAAAACCCCGGGACCTAGTCCAGTTTGAATATTCTTAAGAATTAAGCCGCCAACACACCTACTCTCAGACTTCAGACTAGCTGGTGCAGACAATATGACCCTAACACGACTATTAGTCACAAAGATTTCCCATCAGTATTCCTACGCCTCCAACCACAACAAGGTGGTCACGCACATGTACTCCTTTAAACAAACCGACGTCCTTTACTGTCTTGCCTAAGAGTTGCTCCACAACCAGTCGTGAAGACTAACCCTACTTGACCTCCAATCGGACGACTACAACCTTATGGACAATAACCAAATAGCAGCAGGCAGGGTAAACCACTAAATGATATCCTTGGAAACTTACAGATATTTTACCGAAGTCGTTTTACACCAAGAGCGAGGCTAATTAAGTTTACTTGGTAATAAACCCCTCGAGATATCAAACAAGGTTTTGAAACCAAACTCCCGAAAGGGCAACATTGTCGTCCCAGTTGGAATCAAGCAATATATGGATGCAGTACAATATGTATGATCATGAAGAACGATGCACCTGCAAAAACAAATCCAATAACAACGATCTTGATTCCACTCAATATTTATAGTTTATGCACACAAACCAAAATGAGCTTGATGACAAATTCAGGTTAATAGATACGAGTATGTTCTTATCACTATGATCTTGAGTGACCTTATAGCAGAAGACAAGGACCTTAGAATAAACAAGATCGTAAGACTTTGATAGATGTGATAGAACAGAACACAAGTACAATACAAAGAAGACTAGTAAACATAAACTAGTTTCCATGAAGAGGTACTTATAGGCTTCTCGATCCCTAAGAGAAGACTTGCACTAATCCAGACCGAGAGCAAAAGCTCAAAGGTAACTGAAATGAAAAGTGAATAACCAAAACTTGCTTTTCCGAAGAATGAAACTTGATAGAGGGACAAAGCTTCCAGGAGAGATATCACTCCTATTTATAATGACTAAGGCTTAGCTTTGAAGTGAGGCTAACTTAATTTCGGAAACACATTTAAAGCACATTCCATATCAATTCCGAAATTCCTCACATAGACTCACAACATTTAATGAGATCTAATACTTTAGCATTTTACATTAATAAAAAAAGATATTCCATTAAATGTTTTGCCAAAAGCATTCAAAGCAAATAATACTCAATAAGATATATTTGGATATTTCATTAATTCGAAATATAGTGCTTACCAAATATACTCCCTGGGGATAGAGTTCAATCCGAAATCCATGTCCTTGGATTCAAAAATCATCTTATGGTATTATTAACTTCCAATTGTCGTCATCAGCTTTGATAATGTCGAAATCACTTCCTAAGCTTTGCTGGACGGGCCAGAACGATCTTAGGTGGAAGTGGGATCAGGTCCAATGTAGCTGACGTTCTGCATAAAAGTATCATCGTAGACATGGACAAGCCTTGTGTGTTAAGCTTAAGTGAACACGTAGGTTCAAGGACATTGCGAATCATACTGTGGAGGGTAAAACACCCTCGAGACACGTGTCGAGATCAGAAGGACCAGGCCCAGCCAGAAGATGTCGTAGCCATACTTCGGGATTAGCCTGCAGAGCTACCTCGAGGGAAATCGCGAAGAGAGAAAACTCGCCTAGATAATCGAAGGGTAAAAGCAGGAAGTCATCTTCGGAGGTATCACCGAAGGAACCGCCTTACTCGACAAGCTCTGACACCACCATGATTGGGTAGCTTGTCTTATTAGCTGTAAACCACCACCAACTCGGCATATATAAGGCGAGCTCGAGAAACATTGTAAGGGTTGGATTTTTGGTGTAACCTAAGTTGTGAAGGGTGAGATTAGGTTAGCTTTCTCCTCTAAACCTCTAAGGATCATATCCATGTATTAGTTACCACAAGACTTAATGAATAATCGAGTTCTTAGCCTGCATATTCTCTTATGTATTGTCTTCGATGTGTTTTTATTCTCTTCGCACTCTTGTATGATTGAACATTGTTTAGCATGATTATAGATTTGATGGCTGTTAGGTGTGAAGTATTTATGCAAATTTTACACTCACACAGTTTGGCGCTAGAAACATGGACTGATTAAAACAACTTAGGGTTTGCCTCTGATTTATGATTTTCAAATTTTTTGGGGAAATTTTTTCTAGGGTTTTCAAACTATTCTTTAAAATCGCATTTCCATCACATTTTTATCATTTTTCTGAGCTCCATCACCTTGGATGTCTAAAGATCTTCGAAGCTTTAGAACGTTCAAGGAATTTTGAGCAAATCATCAGTTTGATGAGATCGCTGCTTCTACAGGGAATCCCAAGCCTTGAAAAGCAGAGGTCAAATCATGCACACCATACGTTTCCTGATGAAACATGGTCAAGAATAGTACAAACTACGGTTTCGCCAAAAATGGAAATACTTCTAACAACCCCACAAAAATAGTATGAACAGAAGAATTATCTATGTCGGACCACTAGGGCACAATAACAACTGTGGACCTCACTTGCCGGTTGCTTTTCTTTTTAGGGTCGTTTACACAAGGAAGAGACGTCAAAACAGCCCATCAAAATGAAGCGGCAGGACGAAATGTCGGTACGAAATGCCCATTGCAACTCGATGATTCATTCAAGGGAAAGCACCAGCCCACGAAGTAATATCACGGGAAGGATCCACAAGAGGGACAAAGATGGAAATGAGATAATGATCGTTGTCGAAGCAAGGGCATTCGAGCCATGGCAGTTGAAACCAATATGTTACACAACAGACGACATTCCCGAGGACGGCCCAAGCAACACTCCCCTAGTCATAGCTATAAACATAAAGGGAGTACTGTTGCCAAATATACTGATTGATCCAGGGAGTTCCGTAGACGTCCTTTTTGGCGTGGCATACAGGAAATTCTTCTAAAGCACCTCGTTGATACCCTCAGATTATACCATCTATGGATTCAACGGAAGAGCTTCGAAACCAAAGGGTGATGTCCCACTACCAATTTACGTAAAGACGATGAAGCTACAAACTACATTATGTGTCCTCGACATAGAATCACCATACAACGTAATCTTGGGACGACCATTGTTGCACGGGATCTTGGGGGTATCCTCTACACTACATCAAAAACTCAGATTCCCAACTCCTACCGGCATGGGTGAGATCAAAGGCGAAATCATGGAGTCAAAGGCGAGTCACGAAAAAATGTCGAGCAAAGAAGGTACGCAAGGCGAAATCGAAGAGAGCGATACAGATAACAAAAGGCAGAAATGATCGATAAAGAAATTAATCAGGTAATCAGGGGAGACAAAGGAGCAATCACGAAGGAAGACCCGAAGGATCCCACGGAAATGAACGAGGAAACACCAAACTTCACCCCGACAGAACCCACCGAGGACGTAAACATCGGAACTAGTGAGGAACCAAATTGTAAAAATTGGAACACTAATGAAACAGGAACATCGTGTGGAGCTGGAGAAATTACTAAAGGAATACGCCGATGCCTTTTCTTGGAGAATGAGCGAGATGCCGGGAATTGACCCAAGCATAGCATGTCACCATCTAGACATAAACCCTTCGGTGCGGCCATTCAAGCAAAGACCTAGAAAGCTAGCAGATGTATACCAGACGGCGGTGGAGTCAGAACTCAACAAAATGATTGTGACAGGAATCATCAAGAAGATATAGTATGCAGACTGGATTTCGAATATGGTCATCGTGCCAAAGAAAAACAAGGGAGTGTGGATCTGCATCGATTTTATCAATTTAAACAAGGCATGCCCGAAGGATCCACACCCACTTCCCAGCATAGACCAAATGGTGGACGCAACAGCAGGACATGAGCTTTTAAGTTTCATGGACGGTTATTCTGGCTACAACCAGATTCCTTTAGCAGAAGAAGATCAAAAGCACACAACATTTCTAACATCTAACGGGTTATACTGTTATACTAGAATGTCGTTTAGATTAAAGAACGCTGGCGCCACTTATCAACAAGCTATGGAAAACATCTTCCGCCCCTGGTTGAAGAAGACTGTTGAGGCATACGTATACGACATGTTGGTGAAAAGCAAGAAGGCAGAAACCCACATCGAAGACCTGAGGGAAATACTGGAGAAAATGCACCAAATCAATATGAAAATCAACCCTGCAAAGTGTATCTTCGGAGTTACTTCAGGAAAGTTTTTGGGATATGTTGCCACAAAGACGGGTATCGAGGCAGATCCATTGAAGGTACAGGCGATCCGAGAGATGCCGTCGCCCACAACAGTAAAGGATGTACAAGCCCTAAAGGGAAGGCTGGCAGCCCTCAACAGATTCATCGCTCGATCCTCGAACAGATGTAATTTTTTTTTCAGCATTTTGAAAAAGGGAGAAAAGTTCGCATGGACAGATAAGAGGGAGGTTGCATTCCAGGGAATCAAAAACTATTTGGCAAGCCTACCAGCCCTACATCGACCAGAAAGGGATGAAGACATTGCAGCAAACTCTGACGCCATCAGTGCAGTACTAGTAACAACTAGAGAAGAACAAAAGCCGGTGTACTACATTAGCAGAACACTATTTCAGGCCGAGAAAAACTACACCAAGCTGGAGCAACTCATACTTGCGTTGGTTGTCGCAACCCAAAAGCTTCGAACGTACTTCCAGGTACACAAAATCATTGTGCTAACCAAAACACCAATCTAATCCGTTCTAAAAAATATGCAGGCAGCAGGGAGTTGCGAAGTGGAACGCACAAATAGGACAGTATGACGTGGTCTATGAAATACGAACAACATTAAAATCGCAAATCATCGCCGACTTCTTAGCAGAATTCCCAATCGAAGAAGATTACGAAGAAGAGCCAATACTAGGGATCGAGGACGAAGACGGACCGTCCGATTTACTGGAGCAAAGCCATCCTCGGAGGTGGGAAGTCTTCATCGATGGATCAATAAATGGAGATGGCCGAGGAGTAGGAATAGTCTTCACTTCGCCAGAAGAAAAGCGTACCGTATATGCTCTTCGATTGGAGTTCGAAGCAACAAATAACGAAACCGAGTATGAGGCGATGATACATACTCTAAAGCACATGATAGAAATTGAGATCCAAGAGGCACGCATAACCACAGATTCACAACTCGTAGTGCGACAGCTCGACGGCAGCTACCAATCGAATGATTCCCTATCAAAATACAAGAAACTAGCAAGGCGGCTAATGACGAAGATTCCCCATCTAAAAATTCGACACATCTGTAGGAAAGACAACAGGCATGCAGATGCCCTGGCGTTTATCGCCTCCAAAATAACGGACCAAGACATCATTTCCATCGAAATTGGCAGAATAAAGAAATCATCGATAGAAAACTTCGGAGAATAAATTGTTATGGCCATCCAGGACGAAGATGATGACTGGAGGGCACCCATAAGGAAATACCTGGAGACCAAGGAATTACCAAGTAGCTCACTTGAAGCGCATAAAATAAAGTAGATCAGCAAACTATCGACTTCTAGATAGAGTCCTATACCGACAGTCATTCTTGGGACCGCTGCTGAGATGTGTTCATCGATTAGACGGAGTATCATTAATGAGGGAACTACACAGTGGCAAAGCAGGAACCCACAGTGGTGCAAGGTCACTCGCACAAAGAACCAAGGCTCAAGGGTACTACTGGCCATACATGCAGGCCGATGCAAAAGACATATCCCGAACATGTGATCCTTGTCAGAGATTCGCTAAAAGAATTCACGCACCAGCGACAAACTTAAACCCAGTGCTAAGCCCTTGGCCTTTTGCCAAATGGGGTGTAGATATTGTCGGTCCATTCATTCCATGAACAGGGCAAAAAAGGTACATCATCGTAGCAACTGATTACTCTCCAAATGGATCGAGGCTAAAGCCTAAGAAGCCACTCAGGCCGAGAGGTGTTCACTTTCTTCTGGGGAAATATATTCTGTCGATTTGGGGTCCCTGCCGAGATAGTCTCGGATAATGCTCAGGAGTTCCTAAGTGCAGACGTCAGAGAATTATTAAACCAGTATAACGTAAGACTAGGAACTTCGACACCAATATATCCATAGAGCAACGGCCAGGCGGAGGCAACCAATAAAACAATAGGGGATAACCTGAAAAAACGAGTATTACATCACAAAAAACAGTGGTGCGAGCACCTGCACAACGTGCTATGGGCATTCTGAACCTCTCGAAGGCGTGCAACAGGAATGACTCCATTTCACCTAACATATGGGACCGAGGCAGTGCTACCTACAGAAATAATGATACCAACGGATAAATACAAAACATGGGAACAAAATCTCACCGCAGACTTAATCTATGCAAAGTTGGACGACCTCGAAGAAGCTAGAGAAGAAGCTCTGCAGCATATCATCAACTACCAACAAGAGTTAGCCCGAGGATACAACAAAAGAGTCATCGAAAGAGAATTCCAGCCTGGTGAGCTGGTATTGCGTGAAATCCCACCTTACCAAAAGGGAAATGCAGGAAAACTAGAGCCAATCTGGGAAAGACCATTCAAAGTAAAACAAGTAGCAGGGAAAGGTGCATACAAACTAATCGACGAAAAAGATGGGAGGGGACTCGACAATGCTTGGAATGCGAAGTACATAAGGAAATAGTATTCATAAAAATATTTCTGTATCCCTGAGTAAAAAGAAAATTATTACCAAACTTTGTACAACCGTGTCTCGAATCAAACTCCAAATTCTGCTAAAGAAGGCAAAAGCCTTACTCCAAATATGCAGATCTCCAAAGGCTCCCATGCCGTAAAACCGAACTGACCAATAACGCCATCTTCTCTAGTGCCTCGACGCAATGAAACTAAACAGGCCATGACGCCAAGGCCCAGATGCCACAAATAAAAAGACCTCGAATAGCAGGCACAAAGCTGATGCTCATATATGCTGTAAGGGCCCTACGAGCTATATGACACAGTCATCTACCCACAAGACACCACGTTAGCGGTGGGTACTTTGCATCTAGGCTACATAAGCTAACGAAGAATTTGAACCCACTACCACACGACCATGAGGACCTCTCTTTCTGAGGCGTCGAGGGGACGATAAATGGGATTAACATCTACCTCTAAAGGTGGATGGAACCCCGAGGCAGCTGATTCGCTTGTATTCATGGGAATAGCAGGCGAATCACGCAGCCGAGGGACCTCCTCTAAAATAAAAAAAATAGCCTTGAGGAGGGGCTATCGAGAAACAGAGGGGTCGAATTCTATGCCGCGATAGGAGAATAATACCATGTCTAAGATCCATCAGAGACCGGCACTCCCCCTTTGTGTTACTTTTTTATCGAGGAGCAATCATAGCAGCTGCCCACCATAAGCTCCTCACTAAACTTGGGAAAAAGGTATCATCAGAATACCACTATATTCTCTTAGAGGATACTTGGTACCCTCGATATCCACCCAATAGACCAAGGCAAAACGGGTACCTATGACCTCGATAGCCTATGTTTGCTTTAAAACATGCAAGTAACTAAAAGCCTTTGGGAAAGGTGATCCATATGCCCCCACTAGCTTGGTTTACTATCTCTTACATCGAAGTAAGCCCTGGAGTTGCACCTCGAGTAACCATAAGAGCCTAGAGAATTACGAAGACGACTTTGTGTTTCGAATCATGAGTCAAACAGTAATTAAAACAATTTACACTAAGAAAATTCGCATAAGTAGCTGCATTTCACAAAAAAAAAAAAAAAAAAAAAAAAAAAAGAAACAACAAAGGTGCATAGTCCAAGGGAAAAACAAACATCCAGCTTTGCAAGTCACATAAAGATACAGAGGCAACAAAGAAAAGAAAACCACAGCAAGATAGCAGAAGGGATGAATCATCTTCTACTTTGTATCTTCAAGAACCTCCTTAACAACGGCATCATCGACTTTGGGAGCATCCTCGGGACCATTCCTTGCAACGGGATCAAATTCACCACCATCTTTCGCATTCTCAACCTCGGGAACGCCGTCTATGATAGTTTTCACAGCTTGGCCATCACCCTCGGCATCTCCATCAACCTTGTGGCCAGAAGTTTCGACAGAATCCTTCGAGGACTCCTCGCCCGACCCTTCGGTATCAATATTTTCACTTTGGCCCCCCTTTTTCCTCTCCATTTGACCATCACCTCCTTCGCCTTGCTCTTCGCCCTCTGGATGTGTGATACTGTTGTGTTCTTCACACAACAATTTCACATAAGAGAAGAAGTAACTCCCAAATCCGAAGATTTGAGCCTAAGTAACTCTTGAATCACAAGGATTCAAGCCTATTATGAGCTATGAAGCAAAGAAATAAATAACTAAAGTTCTCTGGTTTTGAGTAATTTTCAGAATGACCTCCAAAGTCCCAACTTACAACAATAAATATCTAAAACAGAAAACAGATGCAAGAGCCAAACTCGAGCCGACAGATGGCACGAATCGAGCAGTCCCAGATATAATCTAACGGACAGAAATAAGAGAAGATAAAATAGGATACTAAAGGCACCCAACTATTCTACTAAGCGCACCCCAGATAGGTAGCCCAAGTACTTGACTCTAATGTTATCAGGTATGTCAGGTACATGACATTACCCTCCTCTTCAAATTATCCTTGTCCTCAAGGATAGAAATCAGGAAAATGAGCTGAGATGTGAGCAGCATCCTCCCAAGTTGCATCCTCTACAGCTGAATTGCACCACCGAATAAGGAGTTGAGAAACCTGCACTCCTTTTCTGGTGATGTCTCTGGTGTCAAGTGAAAAAACTGGCTTCACCTCAATTTGCCCTTCATGATCAGTAATTGGCAGTGTTGGTGATGGTGTGTGTGCAGGACCAATATGTTGCTTGAGCTGAGAAACATGGAACACAGGATGTATCCTGGAAGATTCAGGCAGAGCTAGCTTGTAAGCTTGAGTACCCACTCTCTGGATAATCTGAAATGGCCCATAATACTTAGCTGCAAGTTTGATGTTTTTCCTCAAAGCCACATAATTCTGTCCGTAGGGCTGCAGCTTTAGATAAACTAAGTTACCCCCTTCAAAGCTTCTGTCTGATCTCTTTTTATCAGCAAAAATTCCATTCTAGCTTGAGCCTGAATGAGAGATTCCTTCAAAATATTAAGGCATAGTCTAATGGGGATTCAAGATCCACGAAAAGCGTGGTCTATTCTATGAATTCAACCTCCAGATCAAGATTTTCGTGGAAGTGGAAGTAGAAGAGCTAGATAGGCGCTCAATGATGCAGCGTCGAAAAAGTGAACTCGCGCTCAATCATATAGCGCCTAAACGAATATTCTCGTAAGAATATCCGGATCAGCGCTATATGATTGAGCGCTTGCCTTCCACGCTATATCATTCAGCGCCGGTCTGTTTGACCTTTTTTTATTTACACTCGGTTTACACCAAGATCAATAGTTGTTCATCCTACTCATTATTTCCTCACACTCCCGTTCCACCACCAATCCACATACATCGTTTATACAAAAATGAGTATTTCTTATACCAAATCATCATAAATAAAGATAAGATGCACCACATATTAAAAAAAAGAGATTCATTAACTAATAATTAAAGGATTACATTGAAACTAAAATCCGCTCATTCGAGTAATGTGTTCGTTACACTTTTTAGGAGGAAAATTACGAATGAGTATTCCTTAAAGGAATTACATTGACATCTAATTACTTGAATAACTAATAAGAAAATCCTTCATAAATCAACATACTTCGAAGGTTTTGAGAAAATCCTTTAGCTCATGGTAATGTGCTTCGTACTCGAATTCCTTTCCTTTACCTTGTTTCCATACCTTCAAAGTCCTGGCATAAACTTCATCCTCCGTAACATCTTTCCCAAGTCTAGCTCGGGCCAATATCCCCAAGTGCATAAAATCACGAACGTTTTGGTGTATGATCCACCATCGGTCCGACAGGCCTCGTACATCTCGCACATATTGGTTTTCAAACTCGAAGTC
>JAJJMA010187482.1:0-12368 GCA_023529015.1 Papaver nudicaule | reverse complement strand
GGTGTTGTTAGACCTAGTTGGCTCCAGTTATATAAGTTCCTTAAGTGGTTCTTCGTGTATAACTGAGGTAGATTCGAATTGGGCATTGCTTACTTGGTTTGCGTGTCAGCCCCGATTCAAGAAGTAGATTTCCGTATGACCTGGATCTAACAATCCGAAGGAAGTCATCTTGTGTGTGGTAAACTGATAGAGGACAGTTACACCATACGTCAACAGTTTGGTTGAAAAGCCAGTATTGCTGACACAAGCCTTTGGCATCGGTCAAAGAAACTCTTAGGCCTGTAACGGACGTCAGCTAGGGGAATCAAGTGCGTGACGATCTGTGGGGGATCCAGAGACGTAAGGAAGACGACAGTAGCCAATTCGCTTGGAGGGCTTGAGTTGGTCTCTGCTACATCCCAGACCGAAGTCTTATAGTAGGCTAGTGTTTGTAGTCAGTTTGTACTGGGCGGTGTTCAAACTAGACGAGGTCCCGAGGTTTTTCTGCAAGGCAGTTTCCTCGTTAAAAAACGTTTGGTGTCTTGTGTGCTTTTACTTTCCGCATTATAACTCTGATTTATAATTAAAGCACCAAGTAGTACGTTATTGCCTAACTGTCGAGATTACTCCAGTTAGAGGTTTGGATATTGATTTTTGAGATCGTCCAGACTTTTACCATAAGACTCACGAGCCAAAACGAAAAGTTGGTAGTATTTCGGTACCCTTCTTTTTCAACAATGTTTTCCAAGCTCGCCTTATAAAGGCCGAGCTTGGGTGGTTTACAGCTAATAAGACAAGGGACTCAATCGTGGTGGTGTCAGTCCTTGTCGAGTAAGGCGGTTCCTTCGGTGGTGCTCCGAAGTTGATCCCGGGGCTTCGGTCCCTTGGTGCGGTCCGAATCTCTTTCGTCCGAGTCTTCACTCGTCGTGTTGGTCTCATCCTTCTTTGGTTTAGTCCGAGGCTTCGCTGCTGGTTCCTCCGGCGTGGCTCTGCTTCTTGGATTAGCGACACGTGTCCCGAGGGGTTTTACCCTCCACATCACCTTTCAGATTGGTGAGTTCATTCTTCATAACAGGTATGTCACGTTTCAGTGTTAGAAGTTTTTCTGCTATGGTAACAAGCTGAACCTTGACGACATCAATATCTCGCAAAAGATTGAATGCAATTTCTGCCGAGATCATTGTGTCTTTGTCTTTCTTTTGATTGTCAATAACATTGAAGCAAAGAATAGTAGGAGAGTATTCTTGAAATTCAAGAGAATCAACTACGTCTTCATTGACAAATCTTATATTCTTCCTTTTCCCACCACCACCCTTATGAAAGTCTGCTTCATCCATATTTCTCGTGTGACACTACGAGAGATATGTAAGTGTGCTTGAACGTGGTTTCAAGTCTTTTAGGGTGTGATATATTTATAGGGTCTCATTGAGATACAAAAGGAAGTTAATACAGTCTTAAACTGTATGAGGAAGTCGGTTTCCGAAACGAGTTTTTTAAGTTCGTGAAAGACCGATAAGAGGGGTTTGAGATGATCTTTTAGAGTTTAAAGATATTATGAGCAAGGCTTTCCCCTTTTTCATTATTTCACAAAACAAGGACTCAGGATGAGTGTGCATGTCCATGATGATAGAATTAGCGTTTACCCAAAATATTGGCAATAGACGCATGTTTAATTCCTTATGTAGCCAACGAGGAGATAAGTTTAAATATCAATCATGACTTATTTTTCATGACTTTTCAGCTTACGCTCACAGTTTCTCTCATGGATCTTGTTCTCGACTCTTGCCTTAGGAGCCAGAGGCAGGGAGAGACCCTAAAGGTAGCAATTTTAAAGTGTTGATATTCACATCGAGTCATTACATTTTGGACTCTTATTGGATGTGAAAGCACGTTCAAGATGTGCTATAAGACAACCTCTGATATTGTCAACAATATGTGACTCAGAGTAATTTTTTGGAGCATCGCTCAACAGTTTTGTGTCTTATTATTGGTTTCAAGAAATTTCCTACAAGGTTTATTGCTTTGAAGATCCCACTTTTATTTATCAAAAAGGCATAATAGCACAATAGTGAGATAAGAAAAAAATAAAACCTTGAGGTGTATTGTCCTCTTATTGTTCATAAGAACAATTACTTCACTCTTATCTAGACAGTACATAGATAAGAGTGGCAACTCATAACACTTTTTAGGTGTTATGGCGAGTGCTCTCCCACTCGCCTTGTGTCATCAATCTTGTCTCTCTTCCTTTTGAGAATTTTTCATAGAAGTTGCTATCATCAAAGTAAGATTCAACGGTTGAAGAGTTACCTGAGAGTTTCTGCTCCTTCTGACGTATGTTAAGGAGATCTTTCAGCTTTGAAGAACCTTGCTTTCTTTTGTTGAGGATGTCTTGAAACTGAGTAACCGGTTTACTCAAAGCATCATCTTGCAAAACTTCTATTTCCTTATCTTGATTGTTGACAGAATGTATCTTCCTCTTAGGAACCCAACGTTGTGTTTTTTCAACAGATTTGTTGAAACGGTGACTTCCAGAACTTTGAGAACGTCGAAAAAATTTCTTGGTCTCAGTATGTTCTTTAACTTGTTTGGGTCGTGACCAATGATTGGGTTGATTGGTGTTTTTGATGTCACCGATTTCTTTGAGAATTTGATCTAGCTTTTGTTCAAGATCTACTATTCCTTTATTCTCAAAGTGTTTTCTTGATCTTGTCCGAATAGTTTTATTCGTTTTGCAAATTTGACAGATCATAGATGAATCTTTGGTGTTTTTTATGTTGGTGACAGATGTCTAAACGTTCTTGGTTTTTTGCACAGGAATAGTTGCAATATTGCCAATAGATGCAGGAATTGTTTGAAACACAACGGATTTGTGTATTTCATCTTTTAGGAGTGCAATCTCTCCTTTAAATTCCATTATTTTTTTCACATACCATGACTGAGATCGATTCATGTTTTGATTCCTCACATGGAGTAATTTTTGAACAGGAATCAGAGGTTATCATGAATATATGATTGACAAGTCGATTAACCTTGTGCTTTAGACGAGTAATCTCAGAAGTTTGAAAATTCATGTGATTAATGAGTCCAAAGCTTTCCTTTTCAGCTTCTGAATCAGAATCATTAGAGAGGTTAAAAGGTAAGGCTTGTAGATATGGTTTTAATGCTTCATCACCGAAAGAAGAAGACCCAATATATATGATTGACTTATCAGACAAGACATGATTCACGAAAAAGCGTCAAACACAAACAGTTACGTCCTTTACAAGGTGTTTGCCGGCTCTGATACCAACTGAAAAAGCGAGGATACCGAGATATACCACCAACTTTTAGTTTTCGTGAACCTAGTTGATTGTAGTTGTTTGAACGATCTCACAAATAAATATTCAAACAACAACCTGAGTATAGTTCAGAGAACCAAACCCTAACAAGAACTTAGTTCTTGTAGATCTCAATAGACATGGATTCACTCAATGGTTATGAATCAACAAACTTGCAATTACTCGTATTATATAGATCAGAGACAATATAATGCAGAAGGGAAAAGTAATGCAAGACACCAGAATTTTGTTGACGAGGAAACTGCAAACCTAGCAGAAAAACCTTGGGACCTCGTCCAGATGTGAATACCCTTAGTATGAACGGTATACAGACGCTAGCCTACTCTCACACTTCGGACTGGACTATATCGAGACTGAATTCTCCCTATAAGAAACTCAGCTACCAATGTGCTCCTACGTCTCTTGGCTCCCGCAGAAACCTACGTACTTGATTCCCCTAGCTGACGTCCTTTACAGGCCTAGAAGTTGCTCCACTTCCCTTCGTGAAGACTAGCGCTACCCTGCCTCTAACAGGATGCCTAAAATTATCCAAGTAATCAAACAAGAATACGATTGTGATTTCCTTTAGACTTAAAGTCAAGGTTAATGGAAATCGATATGTTGAATAGGGCTTATTGATCTAGCCTAAACAACTTTACCTCCAAACGCGTGACGAACTTAGTATGAAACCTAGTTCGTGAATATGCGTTGGGAACTTCTAGGGTTTACGATACAAGATCTACCTTAAGAAGTTTCTATCAAATCTTGGTCGTGATAAGATTGAAAATATTCAATCGACCCAAGATATAGGATGGAATTTTACTTCCGACCTGTGCTTCACGATCCTCAAGTGAAGTCTTTCAATAGTCGTAGTCCAAAATGACTTCGAGATGACGACCAACCCTTATGCAAGGTTACACAAATGTGTAGAGGATTGAGATTGTATCTTGCAGAAGGTCATCTATTTATAGTGATCACCAAGGGAGGCTTTTCTTAAAGTTTATGCAACCTTGAGTAGGGCTCAAGTAAGTTCCGGAACTAAGAAGGTCCATAACTTGATTACCCATTCTCAGTCTTCTAAGAACTTTGGACTAAGCCAAAAGTTAAAGAAGACTCAACCTTGTTTAAAGGTTCGCGACTTCTGGTCCAATTCTTGTTTTGGACATCGCTTTGTGACTTCTGGTCCAAATACTTAGTTTGAACATCGCTTGGATTAAGTTGTTGAATTCCATGTGCCAAGTAATGACAAGTCCGAGAACTAATCATGCCTAGACCGAAAACTTCAATGATATGAAAGTCTGGAAGTTTCTCATGGCTTATATGTATGCGTTCATGAACGCGTTCATAGAGCAGTCAATAGAGTTCAGGAGAATTCAGGAACTTATATGTACGCTTTCATGAACGCGTTCATAGAGCAGTCAATAGAGTTCAGGAGAATTCAGGAACTTATATGTACGCTTTCATGAACGCGTTCATAGAGCAGTCAATAGAGTTCAGGAGAATTCAGGAACTTATATGTACGCATACAGACTTTTACTCGTTCTCTGAAATGCCATACAAACACATGTACGCGTTCACCGTTGTGGTGTATTTCAAGAGACAATCCAACATACTCTACCTATACAAATTATCACGTGTGTGACAAATGCAAAGGAGAAAATCCTAGAATACCTTCGGATCATATAAAGAACATCATAGACTATTGGTATGATAGAAATGGTAAATACGATACAGAAAGGAAAAATCTTTCTAACCTTTAGCGAGGACGTTATGATTTATCAAGTAGTAAGCTTCGGTCTTCGTCTTCATCAGTCTTCGTCTCGATTACCTAAAACTATCCTAGTCCGAGGTTGTAGAGTAAACTTATCAAGGATTGTGTTTTTGTCTCATAAACTTGACAACTGACTTGAGATAGCAATATCCGTGGGTTCAACCGAGCAATGCTCTAACAATAACATTGAGAATTTTTTTTATAATATCCCGTACAAATTTCAGCGCATGACTAAAGGAGTCTCAATTTGTGTTTTACAAAAGACATGTAAATACTCCATATACTATGTTTGAATTTAATGAAATAAGATCTCACCCCTGGTTTGATACCCTATCAACAAGCTCTTGGGCTTCAGGATAATTGGTAATTCCTGTTCCAGATACGTCGATACAATATCAAATAATATTTACGACATCTTCGAAATCAACTTCGAAATCAGCAGCAAAAATTAAGGACAAGTAAAGTTAATCTCATCAGTTAGGGACTTGGATGCCATTTGATATTTTACTACATCAACTGAAAATTAGAGAGTTCCCCTTTAATGAAAAAAAAAAAAAAAATCTTATTCTAGCCAAAGAAAGTTGAAGAAGGATGTCAACCTCTTTTCTCAAATATATAGAGAAAATGATTTGGAAGAACAATGATTAAAGTAAACATCCGTAAATTAAATTAAATTGAATTACCTGAACATTCAAGAAAATATTTTAAATAAAACCAAAGCACAAGCATGTTGGAATAGCTTGGAACCAAACAAAAATCTCATCAGGATTAAGAAATCAGTTATTTAGTAAACCAATAAGACCCATAGATAGACTTACGTCGATAATGGAAAGTTGGAAACCAACAAGGAAGGCTTTAAAGAACAACCTTCAGGGATTAGGTATAATCTTATTTAATGACCCTACCGCCATAAAAAAAAACACCACAAACTTCAGTTAAACAAACATATGGAAAACCATTATATAACAATTAAATATACAGTCAAAACAAATACCCTATTCCTTGTTACATAACTAACCCTAAAATCACATCAACACTCTCTCAACTCTTAAACGAACTCAATACCACCAAAGAATTTAAAACAGGCAGAGTCAGTAAATGAGACTACAGTCCTTCTGAAAATAAGACCCAACTTTGAAAAAGGGAAAACCAAATAAAAGACTTCTAAATCTAGCATTATCAGTACAAAAACGAAAAATCAAAACAAACATAAAACTAGAAAAAGAAAATTAACGCTGCAAGGAGAATTACTACTATATCACAGTAGATTCAGAACTACATTTCCAACACCAAAGAGATGAAGAAGCAGAAAAATGTTATTTTAATCAACATTTTTTTTTTTTTGATCTCTGATTCTGAAATGAAAAGACTTTTGGATGGAAGTGAAATGCGCTTCACTTCATCTGTGTCTACTGTCTACACCTACTTATGTACCATATTCTTTAGTTAATGTTATGGCTTGTGATACCCCTATTTCTTTGATTCATAAACATCGTGCTTTGTCGGGAATAGTGAGAAAGTCTTATCTAGGGATCGAGAAGTCTAGACGTACCTTCAAGGGAAACTAGTTTATGTTTTATTAGTTTTCTTTGTATTGTACTTGTGTTCTGTTCTATCACGTCTATCATAGTTTACGATCTTGTTTATTCTAAAATCATTCTCTTCTAATATAAAGCCACTCAAGATCGTAGTTATAATAACAACTCAATATCTATTGACCTGGATTTGTAAGCAACCTGCTTAGTTTGTATGCCCAACTAATAGATATTGAGTGGAATCAAGATCGTTTATTTTGTAGGTACTTTGTTCATGAAGGTATTTCGTACGCTTTACAAAAAATTTGATTTCAACTGGGACGGTAGTTTTTGATTAACATCAAGAGTTTTGTTTCTAAAACCTTATTTGATATTTCAAGGGATTTATCACCAAATAAACTTAAATATCCTTGATCTTGGTGTAAAAGAACTTCGCCGTAAAGACTGTTAAGTCTCCAAGGATATCATATAATGGTTGACCTTCTGCTATATTGGTTGTTGTCCGTAAAGGTTGTAGACGTCCGATTGGAGGTCGGGTAGCGATAGTCTTCACGGAGGACTGTGGAGCAACTCTTGAGAAAGATAGTAAAGGACATCTATTTTCTTAAGGGAGTACATGCGCGATCATCTTGCCGTGGTTGGTGGCGTAGGAATACTAAGGGGGAACTTTGTGACTAATAATCGTATTAGGATCATATTATTTTAACCAACTATAGTCCGAAGTCTGAGAGTAGGTGTGTTGGCGGTTTAATTCTTAAGAGTATTTAAGACTGGAATGGGTCCCGAGATTTTTCTATAAGTTTGTAGTTTCCTCGTTAACAAAATTCTTGTGTGTACTTTACTATATTTTCGCATTATATTTAACTTGTCATTTATAATTAAAGTATCGTACTTGTATGTTAACAAAGCCTTTCGGTATCTTGTATTGATTCACATTGTGTGTGAATCGATCAGTAACGAAAGAGACCTTGCTCTTGTGTTCTTGGAATACATGAACCGTTCAAGGTTGATCTTAAAGGTTATACAAAAAGATTTAGTGGTGTACTCGGTACCTTCGTCTTTTCAGACCATCTTCTCATTACAAAGTTCTGAATATGTTCCAAAAGTTACATTGATGGCATCAACCATGAATAGAACTTCATAACCTCTCTTCTTGAGTCTCTTTAAGATTGTTGTAATCATCTTTTTTCCCCTCCTCCATTATGGTGACATAGTCCTTCAATCTAGTAATTTAAACTTCACTCTATGTGGAATAGTATCAGAGCAAGTCCGCAATCTTGGCACTGTTCTGGCTATTCATGAATACCCAATTTCAAGTTCTTCTAAAACGCCTCATAAAAAAATTTAGTAACGAAACAAGCATCAAATACAGAGACATGGGGAAAACAAAAAAATTGAAGTTTACTTGCTCATCTTCTTTGAGGAAGAAAGTGATTCTACCCAACGGTTCACAATCCACATTTCTAGTAACAGATAAAAATCCACCAGCTTGTGACTCCCAAATATATTGTTCATCATCATTGTGTTTAGGAGTTACAATGACTTTCTCAGCAACAAGATAAACAGAGTAAAACCCAACCCCAAATTGTTTGATCATACTAACATTTGCACCTGCTTGTAAAGCTTCAGTAAACTCCTTTGTTCAAGACCTTGCAATTGTTCCCAAATTGTTAACCGAATTTGCAACAACACAATAACCAAGTTCCAATCAAAACCCAAGTTAACAAAACTAGAAATCCAAATTGAAAAAGCCAGGGTACCCAAATATACCACCATAATATAATACTTGGGTATGTTCTGATTTGTTCTTGGGTAACATGTGACCATTGAAATCCATAATATAAAACTCGGTCTTCCGAAAATCAAAAACTAATCGAGTAACGTTTGGTTTACGAAATAATGAGTAAGATTTTACCAAATGGGTATTGATGTTATCATCAAATTTGATTCCTGCAACTAGTAAATTTGTAAATGCGCATAGATTTGAATGCGCATGACCGCAAAACTGCGTCTTTAAATTTATGGAACGAATGTTTTCAATGGAATTATAAAGTTACCTTACCTTATACTTTAAAGGAATTATAAGACCAAGTTACCTTATATTTTATCATATACCTAGAGCTTGCCCATGTTCCTCACTTTTGCATATAGATACTCCGCAAATTCAGGGGGCAGGTCCCACTCCATCTAAAAGGAGAAAATTATTTAGATAACCCTACAAAAAAAATATGTTATCTTTTTGACCCTAGGGTCAAAACAATAATATAGCAAATTATCCGGATGACCCTCCTATAATATCTAAATGTATGATTACCAAGATACCCTTCCGTGTAAAATATATATAAAGCCAACGGTTTAACAGAAATTAAAAAACAACCTTTTCTCTCTCCTCGATTTTATTTTCAAAATTAAATATCTCACAAACTATAATTCAGAATTTAACAAATTTTATATATTCTAAAAGCTCTCGACGAGATCTATAAAACGAGTACCATTGTCGATATGTTTCGAAGCTTTTATTTTTTCACGCTATTGATGGTAGTTCATTTTAAAAAATGAAGTCTGTTTTGGAATTCATCCCAAAGTATAAAAGTCATGTTGTGAATGAAGACTTAATTCATGTTAATGAAGATTTAATTTTTAGTAATGATGGTTTGAATAAAGACTTAATTTTTACTAATAGAGACTTAATTCTTAGTAATGAGGACTTAATTCTTAGCAATGATGGTTTTAATGAAAACTTAGTTCTTAATAATGAAGACTTAATTCTTAGCAATGATGCTTGAAGACTTAATTCTTGCTAATGAAGACTTAATTTCTAGGCATGATGGTATACATCAAGACTTAATTCTTAGTAATGAAGACTTAATTCTTAGCAATGATGGTTTTAATGAAGACTTAATTCTTAGTAATGAGGACTTAATACTTAGCAATGATGATTTGAATGAAGACTTAATTCTTGCTAATGAAGACTTAATTCTTAGGCATGATGGTATGAATGAAGATTTAATTCTTAGTAATGAGGACTTAATTTTTAATAATAATGGTTTGAATGAAGACTTAATTCTTAGTAATGAGGACTTAATTCTTAGTAATGAAGACTTAATTGTTATTAAGAAAGGTGTTGGTACCAAGCTTGTTGCTAGAATACCAACCAATCATTTGGAAAATATAAATGATAATTAAATGCCAAGAAGGGTTGTTTCTCATAGTATAAAGAAAGACTTAATTTTACTAATGAGGACTTAATTCTTAGTAATGATGGTTTGATGAAGACCTCTTACTAATGGAGACTTAATTCTGACTAATGAAGGTTTGAATGAAGACTTAATTCTTAATAATCAGGACTTAATTCTTAGTAACGAGGACTTAATTTTTAATAACGATGGTTTGAATGAAGACTTAATTCTTAGTAATGAAGTGTGTGTTTGTTTTATGTAGGCAACAAAAATCCCTGTGCAGCACCAAATTTTGGTGTCCAGTTGCCAACTTGACCACATTTTATGTGTCTGGTTGCCAAATGGACACCATATCAATAAATGTTGTTGTAATCTTTCGATCATTTTGACATATACGAATAAGTGAACCTAGCATGAGTCGAACACGCATATTCTGACATATGGAGTCAGTCGTCCTGCCATTGCACCACAGATTCATTTTCAGGGTATTAGCATACTAAAATCCTAAGCAATGCCCTGGAAAACTAGAAACATTGAAACAGACACCTAATCTTCAGTAAAAAAATGAATGCACACAAAATATATTGTCATAAATGATAGATGTGAAAGATATAACTAATGTTTATATTTCAGACTGTTCAAATTCAATTCCAATTGCTTTGAAACTGAAATGAATATAAAGTTGATTAGGTTTACCGGTGAATGACTGTAAGTTGGTGAAAACTATGATCATTGATATGTGCTTTAGCTAGTGTCCATAACCAATACCATAGTTCAAATCTACCTGCACCAATACCATATAGTTTAAATATCATCTCCACAGTGTCAAGAAACTCAATGGATCACCTTGATGTGAAGAATACCTTAAAAATCTAGTCAGTAGCCTAACTGGAACTATCAAAAGTAAACTGACTGCATTAGGAATGCCTCTGGAATTACCTAACTGGAATCATGTTATACATAATAAATAGACATAGGGCGAGGTGGACAAGACTTATGTATCTACTAGAAAGAACAAACAACTCATAGTTTCTGAGCCTCCCGAATGCTAGCAAAAGCAAGTATAACCTTACACGAAATGGCTGAGCATCTTCATGATATAATAGTTGGTTACAAACAAAGAAATAAAATAAAATAAAGTAGTTACACAGATTGACCATATGACTAATAGTGATTAGTTTCTACTTGATGTTTTACCTCCCAGTCAATGACACAGACATAAACTATGGAAAATAAGTGCAGGCAGAAAAAAAAAAAGACATGATATCATCTAAATTGAAACATGGCATAAGGCACATAAGCATACCTGAGCGGCAATTTTCTTCATCTGAACAGCAAGTTCATGGGTTGGGGCCAAATACCACTTGCATTAACAACTGACGCGCATTTTTCATGCCCAGAACATGAGATTGGGCATCCCTCAACAATAATTAGCTTATTCACCGGAATGATCTTTAGTAGCCCGGTGCCTTAGACCGAACCTCCAAGTTCCTTCTCTCACATTTAATATATAAAACCGAATACCGTCATCATTTGAATAATGCATTTTGTTAAACATTGCAACCGTTACTACTACTCTTATTGTTTGAATAATAGTAATCCCAGGTATCAATAGACGGGTATTAATTCATAGTCACTCAAAGTTCGAACAAAGGAAAAACAATTTAATCAAAGAGTATGTGTAACAGATGCAGGTCTTATGTGTTGTGCATCATAGAATTCAGATTAGCTAGGGCACATCTCATATTATGGATTTATCACTCAAAATGAAGGCATTTTAACAAACAAGAAAGGTAAACAAATTGAATAAAGAACGATAACTAGGTTTCAAGTCTCAAAATTTCACGTCATCCGTCTGCTCATAAACCTTCACGTCATCCGTCTGCTCATAAACCATTGCAACACTTACATAACAGCACGCCCATGAGTCAGGGAATAATCTTTTTACAATAAACCATAAATTGTGAATAACAAAAAGAACACAAATGCAACCATGCCAACTGACATCCGAAACGAGCTTTAACATTTGCAGTGAGATATAGTACTTGTACATTGACAACTTAAGTTAACATTTTCACAATCATAATTTGTCACTCCAAATGTACCCAACGTCCAAATGCAACATACCAAAAAGTATCAAACATCAAGAGCAATCTATGCATCCGAATTAATTTAGGTACACGGCATTTAGACCCTCTACATATTGCATCGAAATCCATGAGCAATCTATGTAACATTGTTACATAGGTGATAACTGAGATTAAAGAAACTTCAAACTTTTGTTAAGCAACAGTATGAAGGCAACAAACAATTAGCCATAACAATCAAAAATGTCACCGTCATTAACATGAAAAATCGTCACATCTTTTACTAAATATCTTATATTAAATTCTCACCACACAATTCATATGAATTACCTTGATTATGTATACACTATCAATCTGCGATACCCCAGTACTCACATAAATTTTGAATCGTCAAATAGTCTAGTTAATTTTCTAGGGTCTTTCGATCAGTGAGCACAAACCAGGCAAACATCGAATAGAAAAGTGACATAATCTGCAAAATGAAATTGGTGAAAATAGAT
>JAJJMA010187455.1:0-11980 GCA_023529015.1 Papaver nudicaule | reverse complement strand
AAGTATGGACCGTTGTAGGTTCTGAGTTTGGAAACAGGACGCCAAAAAAGCGTAATGAACTATATCTGTCGTAGTGTAGATGCCTAAACCACCGTATCGAATTGGATACTAATTATTAGTTTTGAATGGTAATAGGTGAAGGAAGTAAAATCCGTTGCGGAAAAACTTTAACGTTCGATGAACAGAAGAAATACCACAAGCAACTTGCCAAAGTTATTGAAATGGGTGAGTTTGGGGGAAAAAGGTGACCAAGAGGCCTCGGCAAGATGGTGAAGGTCCAATTGGAGGTGGTGAAGAAGATTGTGATGATGATCATCAAGGTGGAGGTCGTGGAGGAGGAAGCAAAAGAGTTCGTTGATTACTTTCAAACGATGGTTTGGTATTCTAAAACAATGGCCATCTCCTGTTATCAAATGTCTCATGAACTGCAAGAGATGTGTATCACAAACTGACTGTGCAACTGTGACAGCAGCGAGTTTAGTTGTTCGCAAGGTGAAGTATATGCCCGGCACACCAGAACAGTTTCTAAGAAGAAGTAACTCGCTTTAAGGGTCCTCCAATCCAAAAGATTAGTGGTGTTTTGCACACGGTCAAGTACCATGTTGCTGCAAAATTGTTGATTCAGACTAAGATGAAAAGGAACACACATTATGTTGGCCACAAAATTTCTGTTTTGGAAATGTTGAGATGAAAACCAATGCCCATGCCATATTTTTGGATTATTTGGTGAGCCTTGGTTTCCTGCAGAGTGTCCCCAGTTAAAGTACCGTCATTTAAGTACCATGCCTGTAAATCAAGGCTGTAATATATGGCCATCTACCTTCCTTGATTAGGTTCATTATTAGTATTGGATGGGAATAAAGAGGATGGTCAATAAATGTTTTGCATATTTGAGTTAATAATATCACCATAAATCACGAAGGTCGTAGATTTTATAGAATTTTATAACACAAGATCTTACACCACCATACTTAATTAATTTTGTTTTCGTACATTTTAAAATATAAAGAAATCTATTGGATCCATCCACATTCAATCCGTGAATCCAACGAGTGCAGTGGCAGTGCCACTTATATGAAACGTGCTTTGAGCCCTCCCTAAATTTTGCCTCGCCTCTTTAGTACCTTCCAACTAGTTATGTTGGTACTCCCCTTAGTTGTTCAACTTTTTTAAATACCAAACTACCCTTATTGTATTAGTCTTAATTATTAGATTAGAGTTAATAATAATGATTAGAGATAAGTATATGATTAGGTGTTTAGATGAATTATAGAAAGAAAATCAGATTTTTAGGTTTGATTTTTGGGTTTAAAGAGAAGAAAAAGAGGGGGAAAAAAAAGAAAAACCTTGGGTTTATGGTGTGATTTTTGTTTTCTTTGGGTGTTGTGTGAGATGTTTTTTTTTTTTTTTTTTTTTTTTTTTTTGGTGGGGGGAGGGGGGGAACCTTGGTAATCCTCCATGTAAGAAACCTACGATTCCCGTTGTGAGAGATCCGTTCATGGCTCCACGAAACGTTTTCGCTCCACAGGAAACTCAAAATGACCATTTCAACGAATTTTATGTCCCAAATCCGGAAGATGAGCAATTGTATGATGAACCCAATGCTTCCAATACACAAGTATACTTCAAAATCATGTTTAATCACCTTTTTATTTCCGAAATCGAGCTAAAGGTGAGACTTTTATGTCTCACCAGAGCAATATTCGGCTCATATAATGACAACCGAATGTTTGAGACGGAGAACAATTCGGCCCTCAATGGGAGCCGAATGTAGAGTTAATATATACTTGGTATGCCACATTCGGCACTTACCATTAGGGGCCGAATGTGCATCCGGCCCTTATAAGTTGACTGCCGAATGTACATTCGGCTCATACAGTCATCCCATCGTATGAGCCGAATGTCAAGATATAACTTGAAACAAAAATTATAAATTACAGTAGCATATTCGGCCCACACGATGGTAGTGTAGTAGGGGCTGAATGTACATTCGGCGTGTATTTTGGATGGTCTTATGAGCCGAATGTTTCATTCCTATTTTTTTCTCTCTTGTAAGTTATTCCGGGGGTATCGAACCAACCAACAGCGAGACGCATCCATGGCATTTACACGGACATGACTTTTGGGTTTTAGGACACGGTAAAGGGAAATTTGATCATTCATATAGATGAATTATATAGCATTAACCAACAGGAGTACATTCGGCTCATAATGTGGAATCACGTATAGGCCGAATACACATTCGATGATTTCTCGCGGTTTGGTTAGTTAGAAAAAAGAAGAAGAAGGAGCCGAATGTTGTGAAGGAGGAGAAAATAAAAATTGTGTTTTAGAGGATAGGATTAATTATATATATGATAATTAGAAAAAGGATAATCTAGTAATTTCTATTGCTAATTGAAAGATAATTTAGACAATTGCTAAGAAAAAATATTTAGGTAATCAGCATAGTGGGAGGGGAGGTAAAAATTTGGGAAGGCTCAAAGCACGTTTCACATATGAACCACTTGCCTTACCTTCGAGCACTTTTTCAGGAAAGTTAGGCCCATCGGTTTCTTATAAAGCCCATAGTGGAAGTCGAATGATTATAATCCCCGACCACCAAGCTTATTAACACTTTTCCCACTTTAATAACTTTTAACCATTTCCTTACCCCGGAGACCACCCGGAATCTGGCTCCAACTGAATTTCATTGCTCGGAAATTTCTGCAAACATTTAACGTTAGCATACAAGGACCAGACCAATCTCAACCATCTTCATACTAACAATTTCAATTTCGAATCTGCTAACCGATCAGGTGTCCATGAGATGTTCGATGAAACTCCTGACAGAGATTTTCAATCGAAGTAAGAGGAGCTTTTGGCTTGAGATAATCATAGTGCTGTATTTTCTCTCATTCATCTATGGAGTCACTTCCTTCAGATATCATACAAGATATCGTTTCTCGGGTTCCAGCTGAAACTGTTTTAGAGTGCAAATCTGTTTGTAAAAGATGGGGAGCTCTCTTCCGCGTAAATAACTTCACTAATATGCACCTCAGTCGCCAGCTTAACCGTATCCATGGTGGCAATGATAATCTAGCAACGGAGATGGAGCCATGTCTCTTTTTTGCTTGTCGCATTGACAATCCGGACATCGACAAATATTTACTGTTCCTTGGAGGACAAGTAAGTGATAGAACTAGCATTGATGAGAAATATATTTACAATCAAAATTTGAGAAGGATCTATCATCCTCCCATGCACAATGATCCTTTGTGTAATCATTTAGTTGGCTCCTGCAATGGTTTGGTTTGTACTTTGCAACACCACCATCGGGTTTTAGATCCCATCTATATTTGTAATCCCCTTACCAGAGAATATGTTTATCTTCCTGAACTAGTTGTAAAGAAAGAAGATGTTGATCCTGATTTTCTTCGCATGGATGGTGCAGAGGTTGACATGGATGGCAACACAGCGTGTGGATTTGGGTATGTTCGGTCAACCAATGAGTACAAGGTTGTCAGAATCCGTTACCTTGACTTTAAGGGAGGAAATGTTGAAGTGTACACACTTGGCAGTGGTTGTGGGTGGAGAGCGATAGGTAGAGTTTCCTATTTACTGAATGTATGGAGCTGGGGGATGGGTACCTATGCAAATGATTCAATTTATTGGATTTCGAGCCATAAAGTTGTGGCTTTTGACTTGGCTAAGGAAGAGTTTAGGTTGCTATCTGGCCCTCCTTGTCTGCAAAACCGTCAGGATGGTGATAGATATGGACTTGCAGCACTTGGAAGGCATTTGTGTGTCTATATGGACAAATCACGTTTGGAAATCTGGTCCTTGATGCAGAGTAGCGACTCAAAGGAGACCTGGTGTATGGAGTTTGATATAGATTACAAAGCCGTGGTAGCGGGATCTCGTAAAAGGGACTTTCAGCCGATTGTACTCACTGATAACGGAGAAATCATATTCTTATATGCTAAATCTGTGCTGTATTGTTTCGACACCAGAACAACAATTTTGAAGATGATTTCATCCAACAAAGCATCAACTGATTATCTCGAAGCTGTCGAAGTAATTGCTCACGTGAATACCTTCGCATCATTGGAAGCTATAGGAGAAAATTCAAAGAGATACACAGTTCGTCCATGCCGGGTGCGTACTCCATGGGATGATGTTATTGATGAGTTAGACGCAGTTGTTCTCGGTGAGGTAATTGATACGACACGTTTCAGACTCAGGTGACCATAATGGTTGGCCCTCTCATTTGCCTCTCACAGAATCCTCTCATTTTGTTTCGTCAGCTGACAAGGTACTGCAGTTTGCTCTTATCATTTTCTTGCATTCAGTTTATTTCTGGTCATTATCATCTAGTTAATTTTGTATGCAAAAATGCCCCGAATTTGAACGACCTGTCCTATTTGATAAGTTGAAATGTTTAAACTAGCACCCTTATTTCGGAATGCAACCACTACATGGCAAAAAAAATTCTATCTTTTGTATTCACATTCAACCAGTAGTCTGTTGATAACTTGATATCAAAATTTTTAGTACTTCATTCTATCATTGCACAAAGTTTGACATCTTATGCATTGCACAAATCACTGTTTTACCTGTCAAGCAGCAGAGGTACTTTCCATACCATATGCCTCAGAGACCTTTCCATGAAGTTGAAATTCGACCGTTTTTGAACGATAATATATGCCCAAAGTCAAAGTGTTTATTCAAAGAAATTTAAAAAGAAAAAACAAATGGTTTTCATTTGTTTGCAAAACCAATACTCATTACAAATTCATTACAATGAAAGAAACAAAGTTAACCAAGACTAGTCAATCAGATTAACAAAGAGAACTCGAACTCTAGTCATTTACGCGCTAGAGATACTAGAGGTTCCAGAATCCTCTGCCACTCGTTGCAGAAGGAGATTTAGCCTTGTCAAACCAGCTCCAGTACTCAGGATTGTTATGTGCCGGTGACGATGCATCTGGCCTTGGCGTAAATGGACGATCCACCCCAGAATGCTAAACACTTCTTCAAAACATCTCCTAGTTTACCTTCATTCACAGCTTCATAAACCTTGAACTAAAATTGACCGCTTAGGATAGATTCAGTCAGCAAGATAATACCCATGACTGCACTGATGGTCGTTGATATTGAAATTCATAGGGGGTGCTCGGCCCATCTTAAGGTCTTCGAAAAGAGGCGATTTGTGCAAAACATTGATGTCATTTTGCGAAACAGGAAGACCAAAAAAAGCATGTAATATCCAACAATATTCAGTTGACGCAGCTTCTAAAATGACATTAGGCTTAGCGTAATGACCCTTGTATTGACCAGCACACATTGTCGGACACCCCTGTCCAGTGCATGCATTCGAGACTACCTAGCATTCCAGGCTCGTCGTATTCACTTTCAATATCTCTAAAATATCTTTCTGGTTAGGCTTGCTCAAATACTCTGGACCGAAATGATCAATCATAACTTTGCAAAACAATGAGAGATAGTTGAAGGCAGTTGTTTTCTCTATTCGGATTTACTCATCAAGGGATCTGCCGGTCATCCGTAACCAAGAATTCTTAATGCCGCTGAAACCTTCTGCTCTGGACTATGACCTCTAATATTTTGACAATCAAATTGATAATCAAATCGAGGTTCAATCTTACAAGCTCCACAATAATAAATTTCGTCAAGTGTCGGGGCATGCGGAAGCAACGCTGGAAATCTTGATCAGAATACACATAGTCTTCATTGAAATAATCATGCATCTGTTTTTCGTGGTAGAATTCCCGCTCATGTAAGTGTATCGTCTACACTATACTGCTATTGGCTCATGTTCCAATTGCATTGCGCCGATATAAACCCGCAGCGTGTCGAACTGCGCTCTTTGTTCATCAGAGTCAGAATCAATTTCCGGCAGCATTTGAACAATTCTTTTTTCGTAGGAATCAAATTCGATCATTCTTCTTTACATCTCTTAATCAGATGAATCTGAAGAATCATATTCATACTCCGTTGATTACAAGAAGAGAATGAAAGAGAAATTTGTTTTTTGCAGCAGAGTAAAATTGTGTTTGATGTGAGAAATGTGAAGAATGTGAGGAGAAGAGAACGTTTGAGGGGCATTAAATAGGGGCAACGAATTTGACCGTTGGATTGGTGCAAGATCTGATCGATGGAAATTTCATCCTTTGGTGGAATTTTCATCGATATCCATTCCTCGATTTTTGGTTTTCTAGGCCATGTTAGATTGCAAAGGAAAGAATTTGGTTGGCTTCGCAGGAATCGGCTTAATATACACTGTCAATTTATGCGGCCACTCAATAACTGACAAGATCTCAAATTAATTTATCTCCAGAAATCTAAAACAAAATTAAAAGATAAATAATTTGAAGGGCTACTCACTAGCCGCTTGCAAATTTTGGTGTTTTTTAGGCATTTCACCTTTTCCGGGCACCATAATGCTTGCTATAATAGGCATCTCAATCACCATCTTACCCTTTCCTTACATGCCCGTTTTGAGGCCAATGAATTTCGAAGAGCCCATAGTGATTAACCTTATAACCCCTGACCAACCGAGCTGTTTATGTGACTTATCCCAGATACCCTTGATTCGACACCCTAAAATCTGACTCCAACCCAACACTGCTCGGAAATTTTCAGCAAAAATTTAAGTTTAGCATAAGGGGTAAATACAGTGGCGAATCCAAAACAAATATTTAAAGGGGACACTTTTAATCTTAGAGATCATAAGTAAAAAAAAAAATCATGTACACCAAAATATATACTTTGTATTTATTGATGTAAACCACAATTCATACATTCCGAACTTATTTTAAAACATTCCGAACTTAATTTGAAACAAAGGAGTCTAATACTCTAATAAAGTGCAATATTCTTCCCAAATAGAAAACCTACAACAGTAACATTATCAAATAAAATTTGAGAAAAAGAGAAGAAAACAAGCTAAAATTAAGTAAAGGATCCTATGTTAGTTAAAAAAAAAGTTAGGTTTATTAGAATTCCTTATTTATAAAAGATTTTTCAATTTGTTGGCTAAAAGATAGGGGTATCTTAAATTTCCAAAATTCATGGGGGGCAGGTGACCCCACATGCCCCCCTTGTGACATTTTTTTATAGAAATGACCCAAGAACTGTAAACAAATTGCTTAATTAGTGATATTCAGAGTATCAATATTTCATCGATCATCCTTTTACTTCTTCTTCTTTTGTTTATCACAACGATTCTTAGGTTTGTCTAGTGGTCGGGGAGAAGTTTAAAGAGATTTTATCCTAACTTTCCTTTCTTTGATCCAATTAGAAAAGACAATTTTAATATCACAACCATAAATGCCCCCACAAAATATTTTTTTCTCAAATTACTAACAGCCGTGATACACTGACCGCGTCGGGTGTCCCGCGTGTGTCCCGGGGCAAGCATCAACGGTCCGGATGCGTGCTTAGCATTTGGGATACGTGTGATAAAAAGTTTGGGACCCGCCAAAAAAAAACCTCTCTCACACGGAACACACACGGGCAGAGGGACGCGGTCAGTTAATCATTTTCGAATTACTAAGCCTATTTGAGAATCTTGTGGGGTCAAGGGAACCCACAAGTCCCCCCTTCCCTCCGCCACAAATACATGCATGGCTGCCGCTACCCCATAGTAGTGGGGCAGAACTAGTAGTGGAGTATTATGTTAAGCCTACTATTTTTTTTTTGGTTTTGGCGAGTCTGAATTTTTGTAGTCTGCAATCAACTCCCGATGTATCTGTTCGGTTTAAAGCACTTTCAACGGTAAGATTGTACTGTTTGATATTCAGGTAATTACTATAGGCACCCTCAGGTTCTATGTAAATAACACTGATAAGGGCCAATCCGATTCGTTGTATTCTCTCTACTGAGTACTGACTTCTCATCTGTGTAAGGATTGCGTTACAATTTTCAGCCTCAACAATTTCTTCGTCTCAAATACCACGACGACGACGACTTACCAGAAAACTGCTCAGAAAAGTTGACTATAGATAGATTAGTCCGACAACAAACAGTACCAACGAGTTTGGTAACTTAGATATACATCTAACCTGTTCGGCGAAATTCCTAAGAGAGGATTTGTGTCTAGATTCATCTATGGAATCACTTCCTTCGGATATCGTACTAGATATCGTTTCTCGGGTTCCAGCTGAAACTGTTTTAGAGTGCAAATTAGTTTGCAAACAATGGGTAACTCTCATCCGCGGGAGTAACTTCATTAATATGCACCTCAGACGCCAGCTTAACCATCTCCATGGTGATGGCGATGGCGATGATAATATAGCTGCTAAGGTGGAGCCATGTCTCTTTTTTGCTTGTCGTACTGACAATCCCGACGAGTTCACATCTTTACTTTTCCATGGAGGACAAGTAAGTGATAGGATTAGCAATGATGAGGATTACATTTACAATGAAAATCTGAATAGGATCTATCATCCTCCTATGCACACTCACCCTTTATTCAATCACTTAGTTGGCTCCTGCAATGGTTTGGTTTGTACATTTCAACAACAACGTAGAGTTATAGATCCCATTTATATTTGTAATCCCCTTACCAGAGAATATGTTTATCTTCCCGAGCTAGTTGTAAAACAAGAAGACGTTGATCCTGATCGAATACAAGGTGGAGAGGTTCAAATGTTTTATTTTACAGCATGTGGATTTGGGTATGTTAGGTCAACCAACGAGTACAAGGTTGTTAGAATCCATTACCTCGACTATGACAAAGGAAATGTCGAAGTATACACACTTGGCAGCGGATGTGGTTGGCGCAACATAGGTAATGTTTCCCATATACTGAATACGTCGGCCGGGGGTATGGGTACCTACGCAGATGATGTTATATATTGGACTTCGGGCAAGAAAGTTGTGGCCTTCGACTTGGTAGATGAGAAGTTTCGTTCGTTATCTGTCCCTCCTCATATGGAAAACCGTCAGCGAAATGATATATGTGGACTTGTAGCACTGGGAAGGCATTTGTGTCTCTATTTGGATAATAAATTACGCGTGGAAATCTGGTCTTTGATAAAAAGTAGCAACTCGAAGGAGTCCTGGTGTATGATGTTTGATATAGATTACGAAGCCGTCTTAGGTTCTCATAAAAGGAAGTTTCAGCCAATTTTACTTACTAAGAACGGAGAGGTTATATTATTGTACGCTGAATCTGTGCTGTATTGTTATGACACGAAAACATCATTTTTGAAGATGATTTCCAACGAAGCATCAACAAATTATTTTGAAGCTGTCGAAGCAATTGCTCACATTAATACCTTTGCATCATTGGAAGCTATTGGAGAAAATTCAAGGAGATACACGGTTCGCCCACGCCAGGCTCGTACTCCATGGGATGATGTTATTGACGAGTTAGACCGAGTTGCTCTCGGTGAGGTAATTGATACGACGCGTTTCAGGCTCAGGTAATCATACCAATTAGCCCTCTCATACGCCTATTTAAATTTGTAAGGATTTTAGATTGTGCAACTACAGAGGATCCTCGTATCCTCTTATTTTGTTTCGGCAGCTGAGATCGGGCAGTTTGCTGATAACATGTTTTACATTCTGTTTATATTTCTGGTCATTATCAACTAGTACTAGTTTTGTACACAAAATCAAGTCAAATTTGTATGTATTTGGCTCCAAAAAATTACACCATGCCCCATTCTAGGATTTTACGCATCCAATTTAACAACCTCAAATTCTAGTCATTTGCCCACAGTAGAGTCCGGAATCCTCTGCCCGTTGTTGCAGAAGGAGATTTAGCCTTGTCAAACCAACCCCAGTACTCGGGATTGTTAGTGTAGACCTGAAGATCCATACCAGAATCAAAGAACATTGAATGTACTATTTACAGGTTATTGAATGTGCTATAATAGAGACCGAAAGTTCTAGTTCAGTCATAGCAGCTCTCCTGTCTTCTGCTAGTCCATTATTTATTTGATCAAGCAACCGACCCAACATAGGTATAAAACAATTTCTCTTGTTGTCTAAATTCTCTTGCAGAACCCGTCTACAGTACACTTCTGGGAAGCCACCTTATGGAAATAGAATACTAGACACACTAGCACCGGTTACAAATTTCTTATCACGGTATAGAACTAGGGTAGAGACAAGGAGTAGTAGAGCTGTCGGGAAGTTAGAAACTAGAGAGATAAAGTAGTACATCGTTTGATTCTCTGGTAAAAGTCTTGGAATTGATCAATGAATCTTAAACATCGACTGTTTTAGCTCAAACACACCAGGCAGTTTACATGTTTAAACTCGCACTCTTACACCAACTGATCTATGTTTTGTATTCACATTCAACCAGTGTCCCTAACTAAAATAACATAATAGTTCAGTAGTGTGTCAGATCATATTCCACTCATGCTTCTTATCAACATGATAGACAGAGGTCCAAGACCAAACAAATTTGAGATAATGTGTGGATTGGGAGTGAGGAACTGATGGATCTTGTGAGAAAATGGTGGGCAGAAATACATTTCAGTGGGAATTTCTGTTTCCCGGTTTCCACCTGAACTTGTTCGTGGGAATCTGATTGAATCAATTCTGATGCTTTTAATCTGACACCGGTCTAGGCTTCCCAATTTGTGACTCTGCTGTTTTCATGCATGTTTATAGTAATGTTGTAGGCATTAAGGAAGATGTGTCGTAGTGACATGTAAAATGAGCTAATATTCCCGCTGAGGTACATGGTCTAGTTACTCAGATTTTCCTAATTCCATGTTTGAAAATTGGGGTGTATTGTGGCTTTTAAAATGAAAAGTTACTGATGCCTACTCTTTAGGTAAGGTCATAATCTTATTCAGTTAGTCCGAAATGGATTTATTTTCGTAGGTCTATGGTTCACTGCAACAAAATGGCAGTCTCTCGAAACAAAATAAAAAGATCAGGCTCGGGAATTGAAACCGTATATCTAGAAGGCCCAAATTAATGTAGCACTTGATGGAAAAGAAGGTAATACGGAGATTGATATAGATGCGAAGAGATGTAAGAGATACGAATATGAAGAAGAATAGGTTTAGAAAACATAAAAAGACCCAAACCAAAAAAAGGTTTAATGCACCATTGTACAAAAACATATACTGCTAGATCTTTTAGCCTTGCTTGTCTTTTTCTTTTTTCGTACAGTTTGAAAGTACAGATTTTGGAAGCAATTCAATCTATGTTGATATTCGGATCTGGGTTCGAATTATGTGGAACAGGATTACTCTTTTGTAAGAGGCTTTAAGGTGTTGGGTTGTATTTTCATATAGGCTGATTTTGGCGCTGCAGACCTTACTTGGGCGCTTCAAAGTAATAAAACCATCCAAAAGATAGTTATAAGGGATGTCTAAATAGGTATGCAAAGTCTAAATTACCCTTACAGATTAATCTACCCCTAAATCTTAACTAATAACCCAAATTTTATAACCCTAATCCTAAAACAAAAACAAAAACAAAAACAAAAACTAATAAACTTCTCTTCTCATTTCTCATTCTCTACTCGTTATCTTTTCCCTCTCCTTCTTCATTTTTCCCATTCCTTCGTTCCTCGTCTCGATTCATCGCCGATACGAAAAATCCATTGTCTCTAATCAGTCTAAAGACCCCAATATGCGTCTCATGTACTAATTCTGAACAAACCCCATGTTTTCAATCATGTTTTCATTGTTTTTTAGGTTAGAATCATCGATTTGGGGCTGTTTTTTTTCGCACCAGTTGGTTTTACGGTTTGGATTTCATATGAAACCGAGGCGTAAACTAGTTTTTACGTCTTGTGATTCTTCATGAAGTAAGGCGTAAAAGATTTACGCCTTACAAACCAAGGCGTAAAAGATGCTCTAGTTTTGCCCTAGAATGTTTTACGCCTACCAAACCAAGGCGTAAACATTTTGGAATGTGCTCACAAAAATGTGAACCGTAAACATCAAAACCAAACCGTAAAAAAAAAAAATGCAACCAAACCGTAAACCATTGAATTGGGGCGTAA
>JAJJMA010187443.1:0-11192 GCA_023529015.1 Papaver nudicaule | reverse complement strand
TGTTCTTGGATGAGATGATTTCCAAAACTGGTCGAGTGACCTATTTATAGCAATATATTCTCAACTGATCTCGTAAGAAGTGGAAGAAGTGGAAGAGTGGGAGTGTGGAGTAAGTGGGGCAAGTCTTGCGCCTAATATTAGGGAAGAATGAACCGCCCACTACCTTATCCCATCTTCTCAGCAACGTTCGCACGACTTAGTTTTCTTTCCCGTTAAGTGATTGTGCCGTTGCAATCACACGTGCCGTAGACCGCCAAACCAAAACCCTAAAGAATATCCCCCCATGTAACTAAATCTTGATTCTCGTAAGTTTGTTAAATATTTGTTATTTGTTAAGTCAAAGTTGACTAGTGCAAGTCGTATCAATTACTGGTAAACTTAGGACTTTGCGATAAGATAGAGATTTAAGCGATAAGCTTTGAATATCTCTTTGAGATTTGGTTTAAGGATTGAGCCGGGCAATCGCCATTTAAACCAATGAGATAAATCTAAGGGTTGAGCTAGCAACCGCCATTTAGATAAGATAAGATAAGTCATCTAAGGGTTGAGCTAGCAACCGCCATTTAGACAAGATAAGTCTAAGGATTGAGCTATGCAATCGCCAATTAGACTGAGAGGATTTCAGCAACTCTCTGTGGCAATAGTCAAATAAATACGACTTTCGACTTGCCATAAATAAGGGAAATTGGTTTGTGGCATGTAATGCACCAATTCCCTGAATAATAAAGACATATGAATGTCCAAAATAATATGAATCATAGCCATGAGCCATGATTAATAATTATAGCACTGATTTATGAAAGCAAGTCCATAATCAGGAAAAACAGACGAATGATGCTATCACAGCGTAGCCATCATCAAGAATGCATGAGCATTGCCAATACAAGACCTAAAGATAGGCCATAATAATAATTATAATAAGCTATGTTGCATAGCATAATAATAATCCCACATAGGATATAAAAGGATAAGCCATAACATTTATGTTATTTTCGGATTTATGAACAGCTTGCATGTTGTCCATTAATAAAATCGCCCAGGCCAGCCTATATTAGATAAAATTCCGAATTTTTAGTATGTTGTAGATAACTCACAGAGAAAAATCTTTCGTGAAGGAAGCGCCTCCTAATTCTTCACGGATTGGTCTGTAGAAATCGCGCACCAAAGAAATACGTGAGCTGTTAGATTTCCGAACTTGATTAGGAAACTAGAGTATTATGGACTCAATAAAATCCATAATCCTCTAGGATTTGGATCAGTGGGACCCATAAATAGATGGGAGGCTAGGAAAAGATAAACTCTAACCCCAAGGGAGCAAAGATAGCCTTAAGAGATAAGATGGCCATGGACCTCCATGAGTACAAGCAAGGCACGACTTTGGGCCTCCAAGAGTTTGGCCAAGGCATAGCCGTGGACACCCAAAGTTGGGGTAAGCTAATGGCATGGGTACCCAAAATCAGGCCAAGGAGGTGGCGTGGGCACCCAAGTGCCAAGGCAAGCTAAAGATATGGATATCCAAAGCTAAGGCGAGCTAAAGGCATGGATTATCCAAAAGCTAAGGCAAGGATTGGCCGTGGGCCTCCAAGCATGGAGGGGCGCAAGCATTAGGATAAGGGAATAGGGGGCGCAAGCATGAGGATAAGGATTAGTGGATAAAGATTAGGCTTAGGTCAAGGCGTGGCCGTGAGGATTAGGATTAGGCCAAGGTGGCCGTGAGGTAAGGATAAGGCAAGGGGAGATGGCGTGGACGCCCAAAATCAGGCCAAGGCGTGGCCATGGACGTCCAAAGCTAAGGGGAGGGAGTGGCCATGGGCCTCCAAGGGTTAGGCGAGGCAAAAGATGTGGATACCCAAGTTTATGCCAAGCAAGTAGCATGGGCATCCAAAGTTAGGCCAAGCTAATGGCGTGGGCATCCAAAACTAGGCCAAGGCATGGCCGTGGATGCCCAAAGTTTGGCCAAAGCAATGACGTGGGCATCTTGGCCAAGGAGACGGTCGTGTATACCCTAATCAGGCCAAGGAATGACCGTGTACATCCAAATGCCTATGGCGTGAATGGCCTAGGGTTTTGGCTCAAGCATGGGCTAGGCTAATGCGCATGCGTAGGTATTTTTACCTATAGGCTAGGGATATGGACCATGCTACTAGGCTAGGGTCGTGAGATATCAAAATGCAGCTAATGGTAATTAAATATCTTATCCCTACTATAAAATAAATTCATACCTTATCTCGAGCTATTCCAGGATGCCAGAAATTGATGCAAAATTACTCCTGTGACCTCCTCGCCAAAAACCACCATCAACATTAAGTCCCCTGCGCAGCATGGAACCGTGAGTGTTCCGGGGTGAGCACAAGTTGATGGTCCGCGTCCACATAGAAGCCTTATCCACGAACATGGAGTCCAAACAGGGCCTAAAGACCAAGCCCGCTCAAGCAACGTCTAATCTCAAGTAGGTTAGGACTCTCCCAAACCGTGCGTGCGTGATATATATCCCGCAGAAATTTTTTCTTTTTTTTTTAACGTGAACATCATCTTCCTCTTGAGCTTGTTCTTCCCTTTTCATAAACACAATACTGGAAGATCATGATGACTGATAATGAATCCCATAGTTCTTCTCGCGCCGGTGATGAAGTTACATCTACTACAGCTGTGAAAGAGATCCCTCATGTCAATGATGAATTTGAAATTCGCCTGGCAAATTCAGCTCGAGTTGCAGTCTCTCAGGATCAAGCCAAAATTCTCCCAAGCGGACTTAGTGCTCCAATGGCCATTATTCCATCACGGGTGGATCGCTTTCGTCTACAGAGAGGTGACTTTAGTGCTTCCAGTATCGTCTTTCGTTCTCCGCAGAAGCAAATTAATTCATGGTATCTGTATCTTCAGAATACGCTTGATATCCCATGCATTAAGGATAACTTTAAGAATGCCGGAATCTTTCATGCTGTAAAGAGTTCTGACAATTCCTTCGTAATTAGAGATAAACGTGCTTTGGTTGCTTTTCTGACCCGTTGGTGTAGTGGTACAAACTCCTTCATACTCGCATGGGAGAGTTTGTAATTACACTGGAAGATGTAGCAGCGTTATTGCGACTCCCAATTAATGGAGAGCTCAGAATTACCTTGAATGCAGATGAAAAAAAAAGGTGCAGACTCAGTTAGTCGTCATTGCTGAAACTCTGAACAAGCACGAGGATGCATATGCTTCGTGGATGATGCACTGGACAAAATCCAGTAATGGCGGCACCTCAGTGTTGTCCGTTGCTGCATTCCTCTTACTCTGGTTATCAAAGTATGTCTTTGAAGATCTTCATGACTACTAGAAGTTGAAGCTTTTGCTTATTCCATACGCCATAACATTGGCTCAAGGTACTCCTGTTCCCATTGGCTCTTTATTCCTCGGTACTTTGTATACGCATCTTTCTACTTTATCAGCAAATATGAAATTGTCGAATGGCGCTGCAAAGATTGAGACATTTATACCAACGAACTTCGTACAAGCTTGGCTGTACGAGCATTACCCTGGTCTTGCTCCAAAATTGTCTTCCAAAGATAAATCTTTGTCAGACCAGGCTCGAATTGTTCGCTGGATGAACAAACCTGTCTTGAAAGATTTTCTTGTATTTATGGACGACGAGACAGCAGTGGTCTTTCGCCCATGGACTTCAATTCCCGAAGGTGTAGATCAACTTCACTCGTTTGGTGATGCTCCAAATGACGTTCTAGCAAAGGTTCTTTCTGTAGATGGATTCCTTACTGATGCGGAGCAGGCTTTCATGATAAGTAGTTGTAGCGGCTACGTCCTCGGCATCAGTGAATCAGGAAAGTACATTACCAGAGCATATAATGTTGACCGGGGTGCTCGTCAGATGGGTTTTGATCAGGATGTTCCCTCACAGCGAGGTCCTCCCCCAAAGAATATGCAAGTATATTATACCAGATTTCTCAGTCCCGTATCATTCCTTTCGGGAGCAAGAGTGCCATCAATCACTGAAGCAGGTATGCAATTTTGGGATGACCAGATAAAACTGTATAGAGATTTCATGGCTTCCCCAAGAGAAGTACGGGCAGTTCCCTCCAAAGAAGACTTGGAATCGCTCCCCTTACTTAAATATATCACTCTTAAGCGTAAAATAGGAGATGTAAATAATTCGGTAATTACCTCAAACTTTTGAATGCTGGTATAAGCTTTATTCATGATGATTTTGACGCTTTATCACCATGTCTTGTGCAGCAACATTCATCGCCTAGCTCGAAGTATGCCAGTTCCGCAGCACAAATGTCTTTATCTTTCGGCAGTCATCTTTCGGGAGAATTATCACTCTTCCAAGGGAAGGACATCTCCATGATGAACCTCTCGAACGATAAACAAGTCCCCAATCTTAGCACACAAGATTGGGAGAAAGTAAGACTTCATTCTATCACTTGTATCTTTACTTTTAGTGTAAAAGTAAAATCCCGTCTGATTTTCCTGTTTTGCGTCACGTTACGAGAATGAACGTAGAATCTTCATCTGATGGCGGATTTCTGTGATTGACCCCAATTTAGAAAAAGGACTTCAGTAGCTTTCACCTCAAAAAAGAAAATCTGAATTTCATGCATTTTTGCTCGTTATTTCATGTGTCACGAAGTAACGCCACATCCAGGAATGTCGCAGTCTGTACGCTGCTCAGTAGAAAAATCATTCCGGACAGTATATTTCTTCAAAAATTAAGCCCTTTTAGCACGTGATAGGAAACATCCATACGAACAACTCCCGTGAAGAAAGTTTCTTCATATCTCTTACTGATTTGTACAGATTTTGAGTTTTTCACCGTTCTTCGTAAGAATTCAGACGTCAGAAAATTACTTCTTCAAGATAACGTCGTGAATCCTTCGATATATCTTCTTTCAATGAATTTTCTTCCTTATTTGATGAAGGACGGATCTGCTACAGGAGTCGAGAAGTTTTCATTCGTTTCCTTAGAGGGGAACCCAGTGCTTGAAGAATCGACTCCGAATACTCCGCCCAAATCTACTGACATGATTACTGAGCAGAATAAAAGTGGAGACTCCACGGGGCCTAAATCCTCTGTGATACAGGTGACCTTTTGTCAATCCTTCTAATCCGAAAATAAAATATTCAGTATTTTATTCTCACCTTGTTTGCTTTTGCAGCCTTCTGGAGATAAAGAAGAAATGACTGACAGCTACTTCTTCGGTAAAAAGATCAGCGAGAGCCAAAACCTTAATAAGGATTTTGACGATGTTGCTGACGATAATCTTCCCAATGCTGAGGTAAATTTGATTATCTTCTCATGTTAAGCTTTTATTATATAGCTTGAACATATTATTAAACTTCTGCTTGCTTTGAACCTTCTTTCAGCTTGTCGTCCAAGAAACACAAGTCGCTGAGAATATCGACATTGCTGGTGGAAATGCCTCAACTGAGCGGGCTCCTCTTAAGTTTCCTCATGCTGGTTTGGCATGTAATCCTCCTCATGACATGACTCTCGCTGGTCATAAACTAGTGGGAGGATTTAATGTCCCAGAGAGACACGTCCCACTGTATGAAAAGATATGGAATCGTCATAGTCACTTCGTCGTTGCTGGAAGAAGTACATGCTTCCATACATATGTTGGCATTGTAACCGACCTTATGAACGCGGTTTCAAAGATGGAGGCTACCTCGTTAAGAGACGTGACTAACGAGACATTGAACGAGGTAGAAGACTTGATTGATACTTTCAAGACATTCGAATTCAATTTTCCTTGGCTTCAAGCGAGAATCCAATACGTTCGACAGAGGCGCCCTGCTGTGGGCCAATTCACCCATGATTTGGTGAAGCAACAAGAGAGGAATCATGCTGCTATGACCGAGGAAATCCGTAAGCTAACTGAAGAGGCGAAGAAGAAGGCTACTCATATCGCTTCAATAAAGAAGGCAGCTGATGAAGGAACGAGATCTTCACTAGATGGTTGTTTCTGAAAGGTTTCAGGAGCAAAACATTTTCTCAGTAGAATTTTATTTTGCTTTTATTTGGTTTTATGAATAAAGGGCTTGTAGGGATTGATTATTTCGAACTCATAGGTTTTGAACTTGAATTCTTTTTTTTGAATTGAATTGACTTGTTAAAAGGCAAGAGATTGCTTGCACTTTTATTTTGGAGGAATTGAAATTACAGGCAATAAATAAACTCTAGCGAATCTTCATATCTTCTTGAGCCATTTGCCGTTGACCACCATGTTTGAGAGCCTCTCATGTATTTCACTTATCATGTATCGTGCATCAGGCATGACTCGAGATATAATGTAAGGTCCCTCCCAGTTTGTTGTGGACCCCGGAATAGAAGTTACTTTTCGGTTAGTGCGTCGCATAACCTTATCTCCTTCTTGAAAAGCAGCCTTAGGAACCCATGACATCTCAGGTGTCTTTCGCCTATAAGACCGTTGCTTTGCCCGAACCCACTTATTGGAAGTGGCCTTGATTTCCTCTTGAGGTGCCTCAGAGGGTTTGATAGACTTGATGCAATCAAGTCCCCAAGTCGGAGAATTATCCAATCCTTGTGTAGGGACACGTTGGATAGGATTTCCATGAACTAAATAATTCTGAATAAAGTATTTCAAATCACTTTCACATACCTCTTTGAATATCACCAGAGTTTCGGACCCCACACGGTACTCTAGCTTTCCCACGTTGCAGCTTTCTTGGTCAAACATGAACTCTTGGCCTTTGATGATTACTGGTGAGATTGTAGGCACAAATCTCTTCCCATGGAGCCAGGGACGCCCTAAGATCATGTCGTGCTCCTCATCCTCTTTGATTACATGAAACTTGGCTTTGGTGCGAGCAGAATCCACCTTTAGATCCAAAGTAACATGACCATATATCTCTTGGAGCTTTCCTTTTGAACCTTTCGTTACTGTGGGATAATAGATGACATCCCGTCGAGAAATCCCAATTGCTTGTAGTGTCTTGATTGGAATTAAATTAACCATAACACCAGCATCAATTTGAACTTTCTCAAAATCGTACCTTCGAGACGAGCAGAGATAATCGGTATTGGAACACGTTCTCCCGCCATCATCTCTGGTGTAACTTCGCCGGGCTTTGGCTGAACCTTTTCAGGTATAGGTAGTTCTTTGCCGCTAGCAATCCAGCTGAGGGCGACGAAAATGTTTCTTTGCTGGCTCCTAGAAAAATGCAAGAGCTCGCATAAATTCTCTAGTAAATAATTAGCAGTTTGCTTGACGGATTCTCCGGAGATGGTGAAATTTCGAATGTTGGGTTGATGCTGACGTTGAGGTTGGTGTTGACGTTGAGGTTGGTGCTGAGGGAGTGGATTCTTATGTCCACCCTCAGTCCCCAAGTTCAACTCTCCTGACTCGATCTTTTCGTTGAAGATTTGCTTGAGTCGATGACATTCGCTCGTTGGATGATTGATGAATCGATGAAAATGACAATACTTGGGATCAGTCATTTCTTGTGCCGTAGGCTCTCTCCGTACAGGAGGTAATTTAACAGCACCATCTTGAATCCACGCTTCCAGGAGCTCTATCACTTCATCCATGGTACATGGGAAATCAGGAATTTTAGGAAATTCCCTTGGTTGTCGTGGTGCTTTCGGTACGGGAGCATTAGCTGGGACCCGTGTAGGAGCCTGAGATTGGACTGGGGCTGCACGTTTTAGTTGTGGGGCCTCAGGAGTAGGCGCCTTCCTCTTAATTCCTTCAGTGACTGCATGAACTGAGAGAAGAGAACTATATTGCTTGTTGACGAGTCGTTTGCTGGCACGCGTCTCCCACGACTTTCTTCAGCTTTTAGAGGCCTGGGCCTTTCAAGTAATGCAGGTGCAGTAGTGGCGGATCGTTTGGCGGACTTATGGAGCTTGGTGAAGTTATTAATATCCAGATTCTCCAATAAGGCCCGATATACTGGTATCATTCCATTGATGCAAAGCTCCACTAACTGCAACTCTGTTACGTTTGGATCATTGCAATCCACTGAGCGAGTTCTGAACCTCGTCACATAATCGTCTGGATGCTCATTGTTTCGCTGATAAAGTCTCCCCAAATCGGAGAGAGTGAGTTGCTCAGACACGAAGAAATACTTCTTGAGGAAAGCATTAACCATCTGGCTCCAGCTGAGAATGCTATTAGGAGCTAGATTATTATACCAAGTGTACGCCTTTCCCGTCAAAGATTTCGAGAATTCCTTGAGACATACAACTTGATTTCTTTCATGTATCCCCAATGATTCCAGGAAGCGAGATATATGTTCTCGGGCATTCCCAATACCATTGTACATCGAGAATGAAGGCGCGACATACCCTTCAGGAAGAGACTCACGCTGAATTTCAATTGGGTATGGAGGTTGATGACGATGAAACAAATCTGAATTCTCTATGCTCTGAGCTTGCAAAAGATTCTGCAAATCTTCGCGAGTGACGAAGTTGTGTTGCAAACCCGTGCTTGGTCCACGTGTGGTGTGGATATGGGTTTCCTGATCATCAGGGATCACGTGAATTTGAGAGGGACCCGCCTTGTTAAGATTGGCAGGGGTTTCTGCACGTGTTAACCCTAGGCTTGTTGGAGGCGTCAGCTTCTCTGAAAGAGTCCTCAAGCAAGTCAGCAACTCCATCTGGGTTTTCACCATATTATTCTGACTTAAAGCTAGATCTTGTTGAGTCTTCATGAGATCCACAATGCTAATTGAGTCTTCAGTACTCCTTGTTTCTCCTGTGCGGGGTCTAAAGAGAAAAGCTTCTGTGCGGCTTGAGATAGGAGTGTAAGGAGTAAGAGAGATAGTAGTATTGGTAGTCCCCACCATACGAGATAGGGGGGACGTGATTTGGGATAGGATAGGCGTGTTGGATCCCACCAGAGGAGATGACACGCCCAGGGAGGAGTTGGATAAGGTTGATCCTATTTGGTTTGAGGCAGACACCAAATTAGGGTTTCGGTTTTGGATAGAGCTCACGTTTTGGCTGGAGGGACCAGCAGATGTGATGGCGCCACCTATTTGGGTATTTGTGACCCCACTTGTAGTAGATAAACTCGTGGGGATACTGGAGATATTTGGAGAATTTGTGTTCTCTGAACTCTGCCTCCTGGTTTCAACCATATCTTCTTAAAACCGAGATAATGACCTCCCACTGTGGTCGCCAAATGTTTTAGGTGTAAAACAATAAAGAGAATCTGAGGGGTAAAGTATGAAGTGTGATGATGTAATAAAGGATTGTGATGAATTCGAGAGGTCAAGATCGAACAAGACTCGCCTAAACCAAGAAATAGCCGTTCGAGTATTGCTTCAGTTACAAGAAGAGGATTTTAGGGTTGGTTTAGGGAGGGAAGCAGAGAAAGACGAGATCATAGAATTGCTATGATTTTCTGTGATATTGAGATTGATATTGCTAGATAAGGATGAATATTCAGTTCTCACTAGATATTAAATGCTGAATGAGAAGAGTTAATAAATTATCGATAAGATAGACTTGATTATACTTGCACTGAACTTGTTGAACTTATATGTTCTTGGATGAGATGATTTCCAAAACTGGTCGAGTGACCTATTTATAGCAATATATTCTCAACTGATCTCGTAAGAAGTGGAAGAAGTGGAAGAGTGGGAGTGTGGAGTAAGTGGGGCAAGTCTTGCGCCTAATATTAGGGAAGAATGAACCGCCCACTACCTTATCCCATCTTCTCAGCAACGTTCGCACGACTTAGTTTTCTTTCCCGTTAAGTGATTGTGCCGTTGCAATCACACGTGCCGTAGACCGCCAAACCAAAACCCTAAAGAATATCCCCCCATGTAACTAAATCTTGATTCTCGTAAGTTTGTTAAATATTTGTTATTTGTTAAGTCAAAGTTGACTAGTGCAAGTCGTATCAATTACTGGTAAACTTAGGACTTTGCGATAAGATAGAGATTTAAGCGATAAGCTTTGAATATCTCTTTGAGATTTGGTTTAAGGATTGAGCCGGGCAATCGCCATTTAAACCAATGAGATAAATCTAAGGGTTGAGCTAGCAACCGCCATTTAGATAAGATAAGATAAGTCATCTAAGGGTTGAGCTAGCAACCGCCATTTAGACAAGATAAGTCTAAGGATTGAGCTATGCAATCGCCAATTAGACTGAGAGGATTTCAGCAACTCTCTGTGGCAATAGTCAAATAAATACGACTTTCGACTTGCCATAAATAAGGGAAATTGGTTTGTGGCATGTAATGCACCAATTCCCTGAATAATAAAGACATATGAATGTCCAAAATAATATGAATCATAGCCATGAGCCATGATTAATAATTATAGCACTGATTTATGAAAGCAAGTCCATAATCAGGAAAAACAGACGAATGATGCTATCACAGCGTAGCCATCATCAAGAATGCATGAGCATTGCCAATACAAGACCTAAAGATAGGCCATAATAATAATTATAATAAGCTATGTTGCATAGCATAATAATAATCCCACATAGGATATAAAAGGATAAGCCATAACATTTATGTTATTTTCGGATTTATGAACAGCTTGCATGTTGTCCATTAATAAAATCGCCCAGGCCAGCCTATATTAGATAAAATTCCGAATTTTTAGTATGTTGTAGATAACTCACAGAGAAAAATCTTTCGTGAAGGAAGCGCCTCCTAATTCTTCACGGATTGGTCTGTAGAAATCGCGCACCAAAGAAATACGTGAGCTGTTAGATTTCCGAACTTGATTAGGAAACTAGAGTATTATGGACTCAATAAAATCCATAATCCTCTAGGATTTGGATCAGTGGGACCCATAAATAGATGGGAGGCTAGGAAAAGATAAACTCTAACCCCAAGGGAGCAAAGATAGCCTTAAGAGATAAGATGGCCATGGACCTCCATGAGTACAAGCAAGGCACGACTTTGGGCCTCCAAGAGTTTGGCCAAGGCATAGCCGTGGACACCCAAAGTTGGGGTAAGCTAATGGCATGGGTACCCAAAATCAGGCCAAGGAGGTGGCGTGGGCACCCAAGTGCCAAGGCAAGCTAAAGATATGGATATCCAAAGCTAAGGCGAGCTAAAGGCATGGATTATCCAAAAGCTAAGGCAAGGATTGGCCGTGGGCCTCCAAGCATGGAGGGGCGCAAGCATTAGGATAAGGGAATAGGGGGCGCAAGCATGAGGATAAGGATTAGTGGATAAAGATTAGGCTTAGGTCAAGGCGTGGCCGTGAG
>JAJJMA010187437.1:0-12723 GCA_023529015.1 Papaver nudicaule | reverse complement strand
GTAGAGACCGAAGTAACCCTAGAAGAGGCATTAGATGTGTAAGGAGTATCCAGCCCACCAACTACAGAAGGTAACGAACTAGAAGACGACTGGAGAGTACCCCTCCACCAGTTCCTGAGTAATGAAACATTACCCGAAAACCCCAAGTACGCCAAAAAGATTATGTCCAGAGCAGCAAGGTACCAGCTTCGGGAAGGAATCTTTTACAAAGCAACATTCCTAGGACCACTTCTCAGATGCATCACCAAGGAAGAAGGGCTGCACATTCTGAAGGATATCCACCATGGAGATGCAGGAAACCACAGTTGGATGATATCCCTAGCTCAAAAGGCACGACTCCAAGGATACTACTAGCCAAGTATGAACAGAGATGCACTGGAAATGGCACGAAGATGTATCGCGTGTCAACAGTTTGCAAGGTAATTCAGAACACCGACAACAGAGTTAAATTCGGTCTTAAGCCCTTGGCCATTTGCGAAATGGGGAGTCGACATAGTAGGACCGCTTGTACCAGGGTTAGGCAACAGAAGGTTTTTGATAGTAACAACTAATTACTTCACAAAGTGGGTAGAGGCGGCACCCCTTGCCCACATCAGACACCGAGACGTGTTCAAGTTCCTTTTCGAACATATAATTTGCAGGTTCGGGATCCCATCAGCCACCGTATCTGACAATGGAGCTCAGCTAAGTGGAAAGAACATCGACATGATGTTCGACACCTACAAAATCCATAAGATCAAATCCACACCAACCTACCCCCAAAGCAACGGTCAAGCAAAATCCATCAACAAAACCATTGCACTGATCTTAAAAAAGAAATTGGACAATTACAAAAGGAAATGGTCTGAGCAACTCCACAACGTCCTATGGGCATACCGAACCAAACGAAAGGGAGCCACAGGGGAAATACCGTTCATGCTTACATACGGAACCGAAGCTGTCATCCCCACCGAAGTATTATCCTGAAAACAAAGACCGAATCATGGGAAAAGAATTTAACCACAGACCTAATTTATGAAAACCTTGACGACTTGGAGGAACGAAGAGAAGTAGTACTCCAAATGATGGAAAATTACCAACGAAGAATTGCCAGAGAATACAATAAGAAAGTCATCCTTCGTAATTTCACAGAGGGAGAATTTATGATGAGGCAAATACTGCTATGCCAAAAGAAGAAAGAATGGGGAAAGCTAGCACCACTATGGGAAGGACCATATATCATCGAAGACCTCGCTGGAAAGGGCTCATACTACCTAAAGAACATGAACCATGTAATGCAATTTATCTGAAAAAATATTACCCCTAGGGGGAGGGAGATTGTGAGTCCTCATGTGAAAGTCTCTATTTATCTTTTAACCTAAAAGCGAAGGAAGCCATGTCCTCGTATATCAATGAAATCTTTTTGGGAAAGTTACAAGTCTCGTTATAGTTATAGTAAGCGCAATAGAACAATTGCCAACCAATTTAAGTGCAACAGAACAATTGCCACTGAGGAGCATACATGCTGATCACAAGATATCTCTAGGATCCTCGTGCATGTGCACGAGGCAAAAAATAAGAATCCCGATGATAGAGATACTCACACGTCGTATACTGCAGGAAAGCCTATTTCCCGGACTAATGCCTTAAACCCCCTCTGTCCCAGGGTGGTGGACAGGTAGTGGTTAGTCTAAGAAGGTTGCAATACCTGAAACAGTAAAATAAAAATATTTGCATTCCAAAAAAGAGTTACACACGGCTACATATGCCTACTTGAAAAAAGAAGAAGGAGCAATACATCATCTTTTTTCAGCTAACTATCATTTAAAGCTAAGGCAGATCCACCCCCGGAAATGCGATACCAGGGAAGTGAGCTTTGACCTCAGCAAAAGCTTCGTTAACAGATAGGGAAGCCGAACGTGCATAGGAATGACTCAATTCTTCGACCTGAAGAGCCACGGCCCGAGCCACCGTAGCGTCAAAATCACGAAGCTGGTTCTTCAAAAGAGTGTTCTCGGCAACAACAGCCTCCTCTCGAGCTCTGGACTCTTCGGCCAAGCGTATATATTCCTCCACCAAGAGAGTAACCGCATCAAGCTCTTCCCGAAGCTCCGCTACTCGATCATCGAAGACAACCACCCGAGTATCTGAAGACGAGCTAGGACCTTTCTTACAAAATCCAGACCAATCCACGGGCTTCACATTCTCAAAGGGAAGAAGGACCTTCCGGACACCTTCACAGAACGATCTTCAACATGAGGAAGTAAAAATTCAGTAGTCGACTTCACATCCTTCTGCGTCTCAATAGCAGAAGAAAATTGAGGATACTGACTATCTTGAAAATCAACATCATCGACAATATCCACAATGATAGGACTTTAGGAAGCAGGAACCACATGGGCAGACAAATTATCTTGAGCACCAGCTTCACCATCGATATGATGCCCAAAGGATACATCCTCAGAATTCTCCTCATCCTTTGCACTCACTCTCAAAGAAAATGACTCTTCGGGTTCACCAACTCCAACAACAGCCTCGGGCGCGCAACTATCTCCCCGAGACTCACTCCTAACACTCCCCTTAGATTTATTCTTCACAGGACGCTTATTTGGCTTTGTCAAGCAAAAGTAACTATCCGTCAAAGACATGGGCAAGGGGGAATGACTAACTATGCGAATAAAGATACTAATTTACACATACCTTTGACGAAGCAACAGTCCCAACCAGTTTCTTGCTAGCAACAACCATAGTCTCGTCACCAACATGGGGGAGGGTCTTTCATTAAGAGAGGAACAAGAGTGCCAGGTTGAGACCGAGATTTCCTAAATCCACTAACCCAGGGACCAATGATCTGGAGAGGAGTACGCATCCAACGATGGTCACGAGCCAAACGAAGTTTCTGATCCTCAGGAAAACAAAGTCCAACAACTCCAGAGATAACTGATAAGTCAGGATCATCACAATTTTCCAAAAGAAAAGGAGTCTTATCACGAACTTGTTTAGCTATAGGAGCAAACTGATGCGGGCCCACATACCAAGGTATCACATTCGTACTCTGAACAGAATCTCCCCAGGTCAAGTTAAAATTCTGTGGAGTATAATCTTCTTGACGAACGTGTACTAAAAAAAAAGGATCATAACATTTCATACGAGTACGCCCACCACCAAGAAGCCAACATTCATACAGAAGACGAAGAAAATTCCCAGTATACTGTTGGATGCCACGAAGCTGCTGACATAACAAAGGATTATCCCGACCAGAAATCACGTCAATGAGAAAGGTATCACCTGGATCATAAAGAGGAAGCACGAGACCGACAACTAGTTGACCCACTGAGATAAGTAGAGTACTCTCATCATAGGAGAAGTTTCAGATCATATCTTCGGTCAAAACGTCAGCACCACCATCGAAAAAAGAAACATCAAAATGAGTTAAGTCAAAAGACTTCTTTATCTTAGCAATACTCCAATGACGATAGCTATCTCCCTCAGAAGGACGTAGACGCTTCAGTTCAAAATGAGGACCTTTGTTACCTCGTACAGAGATATGGTCATCACGAGTATCAGTAAGTTCACTAACAACTCCACCAGAAGGACCAGAGGAATGACGGAGAACCCTAGAAGATGAAGGAACACCATAAGACTTGAAAGTTTCCATGGTAGCACTCCTAGTTTCCTTGGAGGAAGGTCTAGGCTTAGAACTTAATGGCTTCCTTGTCATTAGGCTTACATGGAAAACTAGAGGAAATAAAGAAACACGAATGATCAGATAACTATAGCAAGAAGAAGCGGAAACAAACTTAAAAAAGCAATAGAATGACAAACCTGTTGTCGACAAGGCAAGAACTTGATAAAAGAAACCAGCAACATGAAGGAAAAGTAAAACACGGAAATGAGAACATAAATATCTCTCAAAGTCCACCCTTTATAAAATCACAAAAAACACAAAGCTGACCCACCAACAACCACGTAAGGCGTGAAAGGAGGGGCCACTACCTTTTGAAAATGGCAAAATGAAGGTATTAACGGGAGTTTTCTTCCATAATTACTCACAGTAATAACAGAAAGAAAAGGGGCAAACTGTTAATACATAATCTTAGATTACACGTGGCGCCATCTCTAAGGATCGTACACCGGAGCATCATAAAACTCGAAGGACGTTAGTAATCCTTAGGGCACTTTATCTCATCACGTGATGATGAAGACCAAGGGTGGAGATTGAAAATATACTTTGACCTAGGATTGTAGGCACAGTCGGAGTAGACATAAGTCTAAAGCACCAGTCAACATTGCATTAAATGCACATTTAATACTATGAAACAACGTCTCAAAGCCACCTATCAAGCGAAGATAGGAGGAGCAAGCAGCAACGGAGCCTGTCCCGAAGATATGATACCACATCACAACGAGGAGTATCATCGTAAGGATGTGGCGAGCAGGGATTGGGCAAGAAGGGCGGTGATCGAAGACCAATGATACACCATAAGGGCATCCAAAGTCAAAGTACCCAGATGCCGCAAAAGAGGATCCTAGGAGACAAGGTGGAACAAAGAGATTGGCCCAGAGAACGGTGGGTTAAGAACGACGACTCAGCATCGGACATCAAGGGTTTGAAGCAACGAGAGATAGCAAAAGGTGTTCCTCACAAACTCCTATAAATACCCCTCAAGTCTCAACTGAGAGGGTCGCAAAATTCTTAGAGATAGAGGTTTAGAATATTTTCATATGTGTAGCAATACCTTCGTTTGCTCTTAAAACCTTTAGCTCACTAAGATCAAAAGTGACCCAATAGCATAATCACAGAGAAAACTATACTTACATTATATTATTGCCATTAATAAGATTGATCTATCTTTACCCCGAGGACGTAAAGCACCCCGGTGCCGAACCTCGTTATTCTCTTGTGTTATTGATAACTTAGCTCATTTATTTACTACTTTGTCATAATCAGTTAAGTTATTTTAGTTGGCATATCTTATAGTTATCATCATCTTGGCATATGACTGATCAAGGTGACTTCGAACGACTTGCCAATGTGTTATAAGATAGTGTCAAGAACGAGGGTCGTCTGTGTCATAATATTTACTTCGATTCACACTTCAAATAATTAGTATACTATGAGATAATTTGTATTAAGTGATTCCAGCAGCAACAATAGTGTCTTCAACATCATCACCAGAAGTAGAAGTAACTAAAATTCCTAGAAGTAGTGATAGTAGATAAGAATATGTTGGCCAACAAAGATCCTTTTGGTGAATATGTTTGCAATTTGATCTCCAGAACGAAAATGAAGCACTTGTACTATTCCATTTTCTACCAATTGAAAACATGAGGGTACCGAGTACATCACCAATCTTTTATTTTAGTCCACATATAAGTCAAACCTTGAACGGTTCCTGTAATCAAGAACTCAAGAACAAGATCCCTTTCGTCACTGATTGATTCACACAAGGGAGTCAATACAAGATCCGAAAGGCTATGTCAACAACCAAGTACGATACTTTAATTATATATGACAAGTCAAATATAACGCGGAAATAAAGTAAAGTACACACAAGAATTTTGTTAACGAGGAAACTACAAACTCGTACAAAACCCCGGGACCTAGTCCAGTTTGAATACTCTTAAGAATTAAGCCGCCAACATACCTAGTCTCAGACTTCGGGCTAGCTGGTGCAGACAATATGACCCTAATACGACTATTAGTCACAAAGATTTCCCCTCAGTATTCCTACGCCTCCAACCACAGCAAGGTGGTCACACACATGTACTCCCTTACACAAACAGACGTCCTTTACTGTCTTACGCAAGAGTTGCCTCACAGCCCGTCGCGAGGACTATCGCTACCCGACCTCCAATCGGACAATTACAACCTTATGGACAACAACCAAATCGCGGCAGGTCAAATTGCTAGATGATATCCTTGGTAACTAACAGATATTTCACCGAAGTTGTTTTACACCAAGAGCGAGGATATTGAGTTTACTTAACACCTCGAGATATCGATCAAGGTTTCAAAACCTAAACTCTCGAAAGAGCAACCTTGTCGACCCAGTTGCAATCAAACAGATAGTTGTAGCAAGTACGATATAATATGACCTTGAAGAACGGTGTACCTGCAAAGAACAAATCTAATAACAACAATCTTGATTCCACTCAATATCTATAGTTTAGGCACACAAACCGAAAGCGGCTTGCTGGCAAATCCTGGTTAATAGATAAAGAGTATGTTCTAATCACAACGATCTTGGGTGGCCTTATTGCAGAAGAGAAAGAGCATAGAATAAACAAGATCACAAGGTTTGATAGACGTGATAGAATAAAACACAAGTACAATACAAAGAAGACTAGTAAAACATAAACTAGTTTCCCGCAGAGGTACTTCTAGGCTTCTCGATCCCTAGAGAAGACTTTCACGCAATTCTAGACCGAGAGAAAAAGCTCAAAGGTAACTGAACAAAAAAGCGGCAGACACAAGCTATCAATTCCGATGAAGAGCTTGTTAGAGGGATAAAGTATTAGGGCACTGTCCGGTCAAACCCACTAGCGTTGGTATGTCAAGCTAGTTGTCAGTTTTAGGTGTCAAAACACAATTCTTGATTTAAACTACTAAAAGGTTTACTTCGGGTTAGGATAGAGGTAGTAGAGTTTAAAGTCGATCTCCACCCTTTGAAGACGAAGATGAAGAACGCACGAAGACATCATCAAGGACTTCATCAAAAAAGGTTAGTAAAGATTGAATTTTCCTTGAACTCTTGTTATTCATATCTCTATCTATCGAAGTAATGAACTCACTATGTGGAACAATGCTTATGACGGTGAAATTACATCATTGTATATTAACCCGAGGAGATTTGGTATATATGATCATAGTGAGGGCAACCTTTGACCTTTGAGTAGGTCTGCATGTTATAGTGAATGGAAATACGAATTCAATGCTTCAAGAATCACTTAATTCCGTTGTATAACGAAGAAGTTATGAGTGATTCATTGAAACTGAAAAGCGTGGCTAAAAGCTGAATTCGGGAAAAGGAGTAGGAAGCTTCTGGAATCTTCTAGAACTTTATGGAACGCTTTTTAAAAGCGTGGCAGTTCGCGAACCGCCCCCGGAAATCACGATTAGGGTTTTTTCGGTCGTGTTTCTGAGGTCCATCTCCTGGCTACGATGGCCCACTTTCACACCTGTGTTGTGGTCCGTTCTGATTAGGGTTTTGCTACACTTATCTTGTTTAAGAAATAAAGATAGCAAAATATTCTGTTACACCTATCTTGTTAAGAGATAAGTATTATAGAATATCCCCTAATCAAAGGATAAAGCTTATCCTTTCACAATGTATCTACATGTGAAATGAGGCTAGATACATTGTGTGCAAGCTAAGTAACGGGCGCGTTTACACGGTCCCTAGCTAACTTGTTGCACAAGATATCTTAGCTTTATCTTTAAGCAACCATCACTATAAATAAGAATTCATGTAGCTTAACAAACCATCCATGCTGGTGCGTGTGCTACATAAGGTTGTTCTCTGCTATTTATGTTCTTCACGAACAAGGTGAGAATTACAAAAGACTTTACTTAGGGATTGTAAAGCCAAGTTTAACTATCTTTCTTCTCTAGATAGTTCTGAACTTGTATCCAGGTAGACCATTATAATCCTTGTCTATTCTATGGTCCTTCTTTTCTGCAATAAGGCCATTCAAGGATTATAGGTTGTAAAACCAGGATTGATAGATACGATCTATTTTGTATATCAGCTTTTGTTGGTAGACATATAGATTAGAGATTCTACAAGATTTGCTAGGTTTTCTAGTCGTTCTTGTAAGAATATAATTAGGTCGTCACGAATCTCGTGCAAACTCTAATTGTGTGCTTTTGATACCTGACCGTGTATACGGTTCCTCAAAAGCACAAAACAAGTTTTCCAAAACCTTGATTATATCTAAAGGGAAAATTGTTCTTTACGTATTCTCTGTCGAAAGACGGTTTGAGTACAAAAAGCCTTTAACAGCGGTTAAAGCAACTCCTAGGCCTGTAACGGACGTCAGCTAGGGGAATTAAGTGCGTGACGATCTGTGGGGGATCCAGAGACGTAAGGAGTGCAACAGTAGCTGATTCGCTTGGAGGGTGGAATCAGTCTCTTCTACATCCCAATCCGAAGTCTTATAGTAGGTTAGCGTTTGTAGACAGTTAATACTGTGTGGTGTTCAAACTGGACGAGGTCCCGGGGTTTTTCTGCTGGATTTCAGTTTCCTCGTTAACAAAACTTCTTGTGTCTTGTGTGCTTTACCTTCCGCATTATATTCTCCGATTATATAATTAAAATGACACAAGTCGTACGTTATTAATAAACCTGATCGTTGTCCCCAATCCATCCATTGGATTTATCAAGACCCTGCTTGTGTCAGACTGCTCCTTTGAGATCCAAACTCAGGTTAACATGTCTGGATATTGATTTTTGAGATCGTCCAGATCTGACCATAAGTCTCACGAGCCTAAACGAAAAGTTGGTTGTATTTCGGTACTGTTAGAGCATGGCTCGGTCAACCTCACTAAGTGTTGGTATGTCAAGCTTAGTTGTCAACTTTAGTGATCAAAACTCGACCGCTAAACAACACACAATTAGGTGAAGTCATGTGAGAGAGTTAGCTTTAGGTTGTGGAAGATTTTGGTAGGATTTAGAATCACTGGTTGAAGAGTTGAAGAAAGACTGAAGATCAAACGAAGACATCCGGCTTCATCAGTCAACAGGTTAGTGAATCTAAATAACGCGATTCCATTATCTTTTACACTTGTGCTACAAAAGACATAAACATAACTCTCAGCTTGAGCTTTACATTATGACTTGATCACTTGTGATCAGTGTGTCTTATGATAACTCCGCTTTACCACTTGTGGTATTAGTGTTGTAGTTATGACGTTCCAATATTGCTTATAGCTTTCTTTTCTTCTCCGTCTCTAAGTTAATATAAAGGTTTTTCCTAAAACCTTTTCGAGTTGGATATATCAATGTGATGTTATCTCGGTAGTACCTACGAGATTTGATCCATCACAGTATTGTGTCTCTTCTCACCTAGTCTGGCTCTGTTGGATTGATTGCATATATTTATATGAGCCAATGTAAGAGAGATCGTGACTCACACTTATGTTGTGTAGACTCGAAATACTGTTGTTTTTGAGATTCGAATACGACGTCCTGTTTTGGCTCTGAACTCTGAAGTTCTGAATCATTAATTTGATTCTGTATATGAACATCTTGTATGCCATATCTCACTTCTGGATTCCGAAACCATATTTGTGTATCTCAACTTATGAATTTTCAATGTTTGAACCTCAATGTAGGTTTTGATAAAACTTGACGTTGATTTCGAAACCATAATCTGGTTCTCGCATTCATAAGCTATTGGTCCGAAAATGTAAACATTGAGACCAATGAGATATAACAGATTCGAAATAATGTTTGTGTGGCTGACAGTGACTTGAGAATCGAGGCCAATGTGTCTTGACCATGTGAGATCTAAAAGGTCGAAAAGACCCTGGGGTTTCCTAAAGGTTTATTGTAATCGAGAAATATATTATTGTGCGTCGAGGCTAAAAAGCTGTGATGGTAAAACGGTTCTCGACCGCATGGACTCTCAAGTTCGACACCAAACATTTGAATATAATTTAATATGTGTTTCTTGTTTCGAAACCTTAAACAAGGTTTTGTTAAACATAATCTAGATTTCGAAACCAAGCTTTAGGTTTCGCTATATGGAAACTTGATTTGGGAACCTTAAAAAACAGGTTCGGTCATATAATGAACTTTAGGTTCCGAAACCTTAAATTGGTTTCTGCTAAAACTGACTACGTTTCGAAACCTTAATATGGTTGACTCAGAATGCGTATTTTCGAAGTTCAAACTCTATCATTTTGATTTGTGCTTCAACGAATTAATGAGTTTGATATTCTCGGTTTGAAGTTTGAATTAGTTCATCTTCAATGTACAACTAAGTGAGTTTGAGTCATCATCTGGAAAATGGTTAGTCGCTCTAGTTAGTGGACACATTATTACGGATCCATACTGTACGTGATTAATCTTCGTATGCTTTACTACTTGATCAAATATTCATTTGATTATTCATTTGATGTTTTGATTTGAATTCTTGGATATCATTAACGTGACATCTATATTGGAATCAAGAATTCTGGAGATTTAACATTTTGCTAGTTACCCGTGGAATCTCGCACCGTACTTCCAACGGTATATCTATTTGCGTGATTCGGAATGTCGGAACCTATGTGTTCACTTAAGCTTAACACATTAGGCTTTGTCCACGTTTGTTATGATACGTTTATGCGGAACGTTGAACCACGTTGGACCAGATCCCACTTCCACATAGGTTCGTCTGGTTAGCCCAACAATACCAAGGAAGTAATGTCGACATTATTAAAGCTGGTGACGACATTTGGGAGTAATAATATTTAAGGAGATTTTCGAAACTAAGGACACGTTTTTGAATTGAGATCTTTCCTAGGGATCATATTTGGTAAGCACCATATTTCAAATTAAAAAGAAATATCCAAATATACCTTAAGATATTATTTGCTTTGATTGCTCTTGGCTAAACATGTTTCGAAAATATATTTTCTTTATGGAATATATTTTTCTTAAATGTAAAATGCTAGAGTATTAGTTCTCATTAAATGCTATGAGACTAAATGGGGAATTTCGGAACTAAATATGTAAATGTGCTTTGTGGAATTTCCGAAATTAAGTTTGCCTCATTTCAAAGCTAAAGCCTTAGTCAATATAAATAGGAGTGGTATCTCTCCTAAAAGCTTTATCCCTCTAGCCAAGCTCTTCTTCGGAATTGTAAGCTTGTGTTTGCCGCTTTTCTTTTTAGTTACCTTTGAGCTTTTGCTCTCGGTCTAGAATTGCGTGTAAGTCTTCTCTTAGGATCGAGAAGCCTAGAAGTACCTCTTACGGGAAACTAGTTTATGTTTACTAGTCTTCTTTGTATTGTACTTGTGTTCTGTTCTATCACGTCTATCAAACCTAACGATCTTGTTTATTCTAAGGTCCTTCTCTTCTGATATAAGGCCACTCAAGATCGTTGTGATTAGAACATACTCAAGATCGTTGTGATCGTTGTGTCGTAGTTATGGAACGTCAGAACTACAACAACAATATCGCAAGCGATAAAGCGGAGTTATATCTTAAGACACATTGACCTCAAGTGATCAAGTCATAATGTAAAGCTTTCGGCAATGAGTTATTTTTTTATCTTTTGTAGCGCAAGTGTAAAAGATAATGGAATCGCGTTATTTAGATTCACTAACCTCTTGAATGATGAAGCCATATGTCTTCGTTTGATCTTCATTCTTCTTCAACTCTTCAAATAGTGATTCTAAATCCTACCAAAATCTTCCACAACCTAAAGCTAACTCAATGATGACTTTACCTAATGTGTGTTGTTTAGCAGTCGAGTTTTGATCACTAAAGTTGACAACTAAACTTGAAATGCCAACACTTAGTGAGGTTGACCGAGCCATGCTCTAACACCAATTCCCTCATCACATGGTACTGTACACCTATGTGTTTTGTTCTGGAATGAAACACTGGATTGTGAGCCATACAAATTGAACTTATATTATCAAAATATAGTTGCATTGGCTTTTTCAGACTAACATGCAGCTCCTTGAACAATTTATGTAACCATTCTAACTCAAATGAAGTTGCAGATGAACACTTATACTCTGCTTCAGCACTACTTCTTGACATAGTTGGTTGCTTCTTACTGGACCAAGTAACCAGTGAATTACCCATAAAAACTACATAACCAGATGTTGATCTTCTGGTGTCTGGACAACCAGCCCAGTTTGAATCTGTGTAAGCTTTTATTGTACCTTTCCTTAGTGTTACTCTAATGCCAATACTCCCTTTTGCTTAGGATTATTTTAATTAGAAGTAGATGAACATCAGTGGGAGCATGCATGAATTGACTCATATATGTTACACCAAAACAAGTATTAGGTCTTGTCATTGTTAGATATAATGGTCCGTACAGTATAGCTGTATCCAACCTATCAAGCACCAATAGAAAACATAGAAGGAGATGACAAAGATGACAACATGTAAATGAGAGTGTAAGGCGAGTGTAAACACCATTAGCTGTTATTAACTTATAGATTGATTACGAGTGTCAGATTGGATAATTAGGTTAGTGGGTTTATGAACGAGAAAGAAATTACCGTAACTTGAATTGAGGTACTGGTCTATTTGATTATATGAACCCTAGAATATTTTAGGTGTAAACTATTTTTTTTATATCATTTCGAAACAAATAAAAAGATTTGAACAACAATTGAACCGACAACCATGAGTATATGAAAAATGACGTACAAACAATGTTATAAGACACACAGAGCTGGTGATAGTTGTGAAACAAAGGAAATGGTGGTGGAGAAAGGTGGTGAAAGGCTGAAATGATAGTGGTGGTGGCGGCGGCCGTGAAACAGGGAAAAAAGACCGGTGGTGGACCTTAAACTTTTTCATTTTTTTAAAAATTATTATTTTGATTTTATATACACGTGTCATCATCTTAGAGACTAAATATAAAGGTTTTTAGATCCACACCTTTCATTATCTGACAAATCCCATAACCGTCGGATTGCTTTAATTGGATGATAACAGGAGTCCGAATTTGTTTTTAGTGAGAGGGTAATTAGTCAGTTTTATAAATCAATGACACACGTACAAAACTTAC
>JAJJMA010187418.1:0-18988 GCA_023529015.1 Papaver nudicaule | reverse complement strand
ACTGGTCATGACATAAAGCCATGTTACACAAGAACACGATCTCAATCGCTACATTACTACTAAAGTAGTCGACTATATTTCGAAAGAATAGAGAAAGTAGAAATAGAAGAATATCCATAAAGTCATAACTCCTACTAACCTTTTGTCGATGAAGAATAATTGATGTCTTCTTTGTCTTCACAGTCTTCGTCTTCAAGGTCTCTACTACTCTGTCTATATCCCATTTCCGAAATCTAAACTCTAGTAGGCTAAATCAAGAATTGAATTTTGACACCTAAAACTGACAACTAGCTTGACATACCAACGCTAGTGGGTTTGACCGGACAATGCCCTAACAAGAGCATAATCTTCATACCCAGGGAATGAAAAATATACTAGGCACTGATGAATAATCTTTTGAATAGAAGAACTATTAATCCAACCCACAGAATACAGATTTGGGTGGAGTGTAACTGGCAAACCCAACTTCTCAACTATATTGGCAGCTACGTAATTCTCACTATCAATGATCATGCCGCAACATTCTCCTCCAATAGTGCACCTTGACCTGAATATACTATGTCTTTGTGAAAGATATGGTTCAGTAAGCAGCATAGGACGAATTATGCCAAGAAAATCAGTATCATAAGATTCATGCATGTGCTCATAATTCTGGTCATAATCATTCCATCCTTCTTCTTCTTGTGTATCCTCTTGGGCCTGAGCTTCACCAATGTATCCATTAAACTTACGACAATCACTGGAGGTATGACCAGTGAGGCCACACTTGTTGCACTTATCTCCTCTAAACTTGGTATAAGTATTATGAGGTTTGGATAACGGTGGAAACTGTTGTTTATTAAGCACAGGTAGTTTTGGTGGTACATTAATCACATGCGTACTTTCAGCTGGAAGCGGTGTTTGGTTGTAAGAAAAGTTGGTTACCGACTTTGGACGATTATAACCATCTTCTTGATAGCTTTGGGCTCCATTCGAAACATCTTGACTTGCAGAATTAAAATAATTATGCTTTCCAGGATATGCAATTCTATTATTGTTCGACATTATAGTCTGACGCTGATATGCAGGATTTGAACCACGTAAAACACGACTTTCTACCTTCATAGCTTGTTGAACAGCTTCAGTCATAGTGAAAACAGATTGAGCCATCCCTTGTTGGATAAGTCTATTCAAACCAACAATGTAACATGCAACTAATTGCTCTTCAGACTCATTCAAATGAGTTCTAGCAACAAGAGCGTAGAATTCAGCAGTATAAATTTCAACAAGCCTAGCTCCTTGTCGACAATTCTGTAGCTTGATGAATAGTTATTTCATATAATCCCTTGGTAAGAATTTATCTTTAATCAAATCCTTCATTCTTTTCCAAGTGCGTATTGGAGGTTTTTTATACTTGTCTCGATCTTCACAAAGTTTATCCCACCAAGCTGCTGCTCCTCCTTTGAGTTTATATGCAACAAGCTTTACCTGATAACTATCATGAATATCCATGAACTTGAAGAATGATTCTACTTCATAAAACCAATCTAAAAGTCTTCAATTTGTAAACCTTCGTGAAAGATAGGGATGTCGGCTTTTAATTTGTATTCTGGTAGATTTCCCTAAGGATTCTGACCAGTCTTCAATCTAATGTCTTCTGTCTATCTCTCTGCTTGATCTTTTTCTAACTTATCTTCCTCATCACTGTCTAGGTTTAGAACCACCAGCTTCTTTTTTGGATTGTCAAGAAAGCTTTCTAACTGATCGTTCAATTTTAGTTGACGTCTAACATCCTCTGGAATATCTGTGTTGCGGTAGAAAGAATGCTTCATGATCTTTGTCTCGTCTTTCTTTTCCTTTCCAAAATTAGGAATATCTTCATCCTTTATACCAATAGGTTTCATAATTTGTGTCATGCAAGAAGCGAAATCTTCAATTGTTGCAAACTTTTTTCGAAAGTTTCTGTAACCTTCTTGATACTTTCTTCAATTTTTGTTTCAAGTTTACTAACTGTTTCATCAAGTAACGCTTGTGTAACTGGTTTATCTGCCATTGCACCTAAAAAAATCTACGACTTGAAAAGATATTTTTTTTTTTTTTTTAAATAATAATATTATTATTAATCATCATCATCAACTGAAAGAAGCTTACAAGAATTGGATGGAAGCCTCGCAACAAGCTGAGCCCCAATCCCTTTTTGAATGACAACACCTAACCTATGGAAAAGAAAATCACCAACCATAACATACGCATCATGGCTGGCCATATAATTACGTAGTCTTTTCAAGAAATCTATCGTGTCACCACCCAGTTCACCCAACTTCGTAAAAGCAAGGACACCAAGGCCAACACCATGAGATGTACACTTTTTCAAGATATTTATCTTTTTTCTTAGCGACAACATTGGTGATAGCCTGTCCTGAGAGAAAGGCACGCACACCATTACCCGTGAGGGGGGAAACACCAGTTACATCCAAACACATATCGCGACCGTTGTCCCAGTTGTAAACTAGGATATCAGCGGGTCTCAAAGCCAAGACATCATCAGATTGGAACCCCAGGTCCACCTCTTTCCTAGCCGGGACTCCTGCTCAATAGCACATATCCGCAAAGGTGTCACGAACAAGATCATGTCGATATTTGAGACCAATTCCCTTGGTCTAGGGTTGCGGAAGCTAAGGTATCAGGATCGAGTTCTAGATGAGAATCTAGAAATGTTTGCTCTAATGCCAACTAATGGCGGACTAAAGGGTGAAAGCAAACAAGGTTCGTAAGAAGCTTGTATTTGCTAGAGATACGAAGGGAGGCTTAAGTTTCGTAAGAAGCTTAATGATAGTTGATTGAATATCAAGGTTTATAAAAGTTGAATAATAATAAGATGTCTTCTCATCAAGAGAATTGGCCTATATATAGGCTTACATAACCGACTAAAGAATAAACAAAGGAAACCAACTTAAACTAGGAAAGTAAAAGAGTCTTGTTAAACAAGGAATACTCGTAAAAGCAGAATAAAATACATAATGCATAAATAAGGAATGCAGTACTAAAGATGTACTACCTCAGAGATCCTTCGGGATTGAGTTGGTGAATCAAAGGTTTGACGAAGATGAGGAGGATGAGGTAGTGAAATCGAGTGCTATAAAGAAACGTGCCAAACTTAAATAGATGAAGGGAAGGTAGCGTAAACTCTTTTCACTTCGGTGAACGCTTGTTGTGGTATAGTCATCCTCTATAGGTTGCAGCTCCTCTGGGAACTCCCTACGACTATAAAAGACTTCTCTTGAGAGTTGGGAAGCACAGGTAGGAGATTGAGACCATCTTTGGTTGAAGTCGGATTAACCTGTAACCTTGGTAACCTGATCACGTCTTGTCTATTCCATAGTCCGTCTCTTCTGCTATACGGATATTCAAGAACTGATACGTTACTCAACAAGGTTGGAAAGGTAGCAACACACGGCTGCACTCGGTGTTGTAAGACCTAGTTAGCTTCAGTTATACAAGTTTCTTAAGTGATTCTTCGTGTATAACTGAGGTAGAGATAAGTTGGGCATAGCTTACTCGGTTTGCTTGTCAGCCCCGATTTGTGAAGTAGATTTCCGTATGACCTGAATTTAACAATCCGAAGGAAGTCAACTTGTGTGTGGTAAACTGATAGAGGACAGTTAGACCATACGTCAACAATTAGGTTGCAAAGCCAGTATTGCTGACACAAGCCTTTGACAACGGTCAAAGCAACTCCTAGGCCTGTAAAGGACGTCAGCTGGGGGAATTAAGTGCGTGACGATCTGTGGGGGATCTAGAGACGTAAGGAGTGCGACAGTAGCCAATTCTCTTGGAGGGCTTGAGTTGGTCTCTGCTACATCCCAGACCGAAGTCTTATAGTAGGCTAGTGTTTGTAGTCAGTTTGTACTGGGCGGTGTTCAATCTGGACGAGGTCCCGAGGTTTTTCTGCAAGGCAGTTTCCTCGTTAAAAAAATCTCTGGTGTCTTGTGTGCTTTTACTTTCCGCATTATATCTCTGATAGTATAATTAAAGCACCAAGTAATACGTTATCCAATAACTGTAGAGTTTAACTCCAAAGTCCCAACTTTGTAGAGTTGATCCCCAAGATCACAATTCCAATTATTAGAGTTTGGATATTGAGTTTTGAGATCGTCCAAACTTAAACCATAAGACTCACGAGCCAAAACGAAAAGTTGGTAGTATTTCGGTACCCCTCCTTTTTCACTTAAGCTACAGGTGCATACAATGATCTTACTAAACTATCAACCTACTGTCCTCTCCATCCTAAGAGGTTATGATCAGTTTTAGGAAAGACACATGTCGCCCTGCTATATATGATACTTTAATTATGAAAATTTATTCACGTCAATAAGCACTTACCACTTGCCGTTTCAAACATGTTAAGGTACTACAACGGCCCATTTAGTACTTCCTATATTTGGTTGGCAAATGCCACTGGGTGGACTAAAATAAATAGCATTACATGTGTATTAGCTTAATATATAGATAAATCTTTAAGCTAATTATGTTCAAGGAGAAATTCTTTTCTATAAATATATCACTTTGGTTATGAACATTGGCAGTTCTCATTCATTTTGATTACGAAGTTACAGGTGTTAATAATCGTCGGAGTAAACACTCAAGCAAGAAGCAAAAGAACCCTCTAGAACCATACAAAAACAGTTGAAAAGGAAAAATAATGACTCATGGACATGGACTCAAGGAAACAACAACAAAGAGGAAGTTTACTCCACAAATAATCAACTCGGACATGGCGGCAAAGAACAACTTCGGACACAAACCCACATTAGTAGTCTCAACAACCTTCTTCGGGGAGAATTTCTAAACACTTCTCCTGCTACTTTAAAAGTTTTTGAATGATTCATGCACCTCACATGCTTAGAATAACATTCAAGCAAGTCGTACGTAAGGCCATGACGCCATTATATACAAGTCACTTAGCAAATAATGTATGAAGTCATAGATTTCTTCCTCGCAACATGCTAGATTCTTTAAAAATCGATTGATTCGCCTCCTCCCACCTCGAGGGGCATCGATAACGAAGTTCAACTTATCGAACGTTCAAACTAAGATTATATCCTAAATTAGGAGTTCTACTTATATTAGTTTCTTTATAAAATCTATCGAATCGCTTCCTCCCACCTCGAGGGGCGTGAATATAAAAAAAAAGTATAGTTTCGAATTAAGAGAAATAGTGCAATAACAAATATGATCGAACCATCTCCTCCCACCTTGAGGGGATGGGGCATCAAAGAATTATGTTTAAAAGAGCGAACCATTTTTTCCCACCTTAAGGGGATGGAGCATCTATAATTACATTAGAAGATCGAACCATCTCTTTTTACCTCGAAGGAGTGGGGGTATCGAGTATGTTCATATAACATCGAGCAATATGCAACAATAATGAAGTTAAGAATGTTTGAGTCACCAATTAACATTTTTATGCCTTAGATTTATTAAGTCTTCTCTCGATACAACATATCGCATTCCGAAAAAATCATACTTGTCACATTATGACACATTCGAATCTCCTTAGCTTTATGCAATCTTCGATTTCACACACTATTATGTTATAAACGAATTATGCTTATCACAAACAGCTCGGCACAACCTCCAGATCTTCCTCGATGAGGCAAAGTCCTACATGATTAGGCAAATCTCCCAAGGCTTTGACGCCATGAAAACGAACAGGCCATGACGCCTAAATAAGACAACCTAATTGATCAAAATTCAGTTATGGTAGCGAGGAAAACTTCGAAAAACACGGGAAACTCGCCAGCATCAACAACTCAAGTCTTGATGGCTTCGACTGCACCTTCGATCAAGTCCATCCACCCTTCGATGGCTACACAGCTTATCCTCCACAAAGCAGCTTCAACCATTATGATCCTCACCTTCGATGGTTATATACACTCAACATTGATGGCCCAGTTTAGATAACCCAATTATGATGACTCAACCCCTTTGGAATATATTCTTCACCAACACAAGTCATTACGGGAGGCCATAATTGGAACCAGGGGAAATTTCATCGTAAACTCTCGATGGTCAATATGTATCGAGGAAGCACCACTGAATTTGCATTCTGCATGAGGGAAAAAACAGTTCAACCATCGAGCAGCTTTTTTTTTTCTCTCGGAGCATCAACCAACCTTGTTCTCGGAGCTACTACAGCTTGCAGCCACCATCAACAAATCTTCGATCCGAAGGCACCAACAATCCTACTTCAGAGCACTATTCAACCATTACTATCTCGGAAGCAAAAACTGTGTACAGCGAAGAAACTTCGATGCTTTAAACATCAGCTATCTTGGAGCAAACTCTACTTCGATGTCTCACTTCGGCAACATTATCCTCGAAGAAACCCATCGAAGATATCAACTGTGAAGCCATCTCAATCCAATCTCAGAAGAAATCTCGGAGAAGCCATCTCGGATGCAACTTCGATGACTATGTTTACTCACCTTCGATACTCAACTCCGATGCTTATCTCGGAAACAACTAGCTAAGTACATAATCTCGGAGCCATCATCATCAAGCAGCAGTGTGACCATAACGAAGAAACTTCGGTGCCTCAACATCAGTTACCTCTTCAAGCTCCGAAGCAAACACTCGAGGAAACTTCGACGACTCAACATCAGTAACCTCGGGGTGCCAGTTCAGCTGATAACCAAACAGCTTCGCCAAACCACCTTCGATCCTGATAACCAGTCCATCTCGTTGAAGTAGCGTCTCCGTAGCAACTCCGGTGGCAAAGAATGGCAAGACTAATTTGATTGGGAACAAACTCAACTTCGATGGATCAGTAACCTCAAAGCACGTGAATGCAACTCGCTGAAAGAAGCAAACCCAAAAGAAAGTATTTTATTAACAACTATCATTTCATCAGCAAAACAAATGTTAGCATATTTTCAGCGTTCTCGGGACAGTCAACATGCATCGATAGCTCGAAGCAGCAATTTCATCAACCTCGGATAAGCAAGCTCCGACCACGACAAAGTCCTACTTGCATAGGCACATCTCCTAAGGCTCTGACGCCATAAAAGAGAACACGCCATGACGCCATATCTCCATAGTGCCTCGTCGCAAAATAAAAGGGCTTTAACGCCAAGGCAAAAAACGCCAAAAAATAAAAAGACATCGAACAACAGGCACAGAGCTGATGACCATATAAATCGTAAGGGCCCTCCGAGTTATATGGCACAGTCCTCTACCCACAAGACACCCCGTTAGCGGTGGGTACTTTGCATCAAATTTATATAAGCCGAGACGCATTTGAACCCACTACCATACGACCTCTCTTTTGAGGCGTCGAGGGGACGATAAATGGGATTAACATCTACCTTTAGAGGTGGATGGAACCCCGAGGCAGATAATTAGCTTTTACATTCACGGAAATGGCAAGCGAGTAATGCAGCCGAGGGACCAACTCCAAAAATCAAGCACAGTCTTGAGGAGGGGCTAACAAGAAAAGAAGAAGTTGAACTCCAGGTCGCGATAGGAGAACAGTACCATGTCTAAGCTCCAGCTTTGACCGGCACTCCCCCATTGTGCTACTTTATTATCGAGACACATAGCAACTACCCACCATAAGTTTCCTACTCTACTTGGGATAAACGGGTTATCAGAACACCACCATGTTCTCTCGGAGGATACTTGGTATCTTCAATACCCACCTAACGTACTAAGGCAAAACGGGTACCTATGGTCTCGATAGCCAGTGTTTTGCTTGAAACCAGCACGAGTAGCTCAAAGCCTTTGGGAAGCGTGATCCATACGCCCCCACTAGCTTGTTTACTGCCTCCCACATCGAAGTAAGCCCCGAAGTTGCACTCTAAGTAACCTTAGGATCCTATAATTTGCAAGGTAAACTACGTGCCTGATCACGAGTTACCAGGCAAGCAATACATCGAAGAAAAGTATGTGCCTGATCACGTCATACTACAAAAACAATGCATCGAAGAAAAGCATGACTCGATCATGAAAAAGAAAACTTCATTGAAGAATTATTCAAAATATACTTTATCAAAAAATGAATTGACAATACTCTTAACTTCATTACAGGATGAATCAAAATATTCTGCAGGATGGCTCGAAGTACAAATGAATCGAAACGCAAAAAGATACAAGACAGGGGCACAAGCAAATCACAAAGATATTACCTTGAAGTATTCATTAAAGCATCAAACAGGAGCATGCACTAAGGTTTCTTCGATAAGATCTAATGGGTTTCAAAATTGGCTTCGCTTTCAAGACGCTAGAAGAAGGCTATATATAAAAGAACTTGGTTAAGGACCCACTCGTAGACCGCAACGCCAACGATACAAGTCAGCAAGGCAAAGCGATAGCAATCTTCATTCACCAAAGAGCATGGAATCCTTCGTTTCACAATGGAGAGCCATAAAGTCAACACACCGAAGCAATAACTGGAGCAAAACAAAGAAGGCAGGGGCACATCCATTGGATGACAACCTCCTCGTACAACAAATTCGCTTTGTGGATGGTACACTTCGGGATGAAACAATCCTTTTGCTTCCCAAAAGTTCAATTTCTTCACTTTCGAAAGCAAAAGGGGGGCAACCATACAAGGGAATCTCGTATAAAAATTTTTCAAAGCTCATTTCTTCAACAACAAATCAAGTAACAACAACGACACCAAACAAACTCAAGGAGCCGTCTAAGAACTTCACGCAAGAGTAGGAGCAAGTACTCATACTCGAAAAACATTTTGTACTCCTCCGTTCAGTTTCTTCGACTACAATGGAAAGCTAAGAACTCATCTCGCTCGAAAGATAGCCCGAAGGAAGAAAATATCACAACAAAAGAAACACCTCGATAAACATCTCGGCTACCACCCTTCAAACTAGTTACAACATGAAGCAATCATCTGTCTACATCGAGGTACACCAACGAAGGTCATCTCAAAGTTCAAAGGATTCTTGAAGTAACCATACCTCATCGATGAAGCCCAGTTATCCAAGCACCAAAGTCAATCCATGGCATCTATCTCTTTCGAGAAAAGAATAGCAATCAACTCAATCAGGCATACTTCCCCAACAACTCAACAAAGACGTAAATAGTACAAGTTTGAAGCTGCTGAAGCAAGTCAAAGTACCAAAGATAAATGGAAGGATACAACACAAGTCAGCACACTCCATGAATCTCGCGAATCCACGTGTGTCATACCATCAATTATGACAAGAAGAATTTGCTAACGGATTAATCTTCGAAACATCCATTAGCAAAGGAGCAAACTGTGGGGGCATAATTCGGACGCGCCACGTGTCATCATCCTAAAAGAAGAACAAGACAACGCCTTATGAATGCGAAGAGAGCCGAAGACTAAGACTACGAACCATGGACCACCATTCGAAGATGCCGCTTCGATCCACCAATCCCTCCGAAGTAGCTACCCAGTCCGAGATCGAAGCCTCCCCGAAGTGAAGATCGAGCCCGAGGAAGAAGTTCTTCGAAGAGATAAACCGACATACACTCGAGGATGAGGCGCACCGAAGACCTCCTTGTTTTAGGTATAAAACAAATAAAGGAATCTGAGGGGTAAAGTGTGAAGTGTGATGATGTAATAAAAGATTGTGATGAATTCGAGAGGTCAAGATCGAACAAGACTCGCCTAAACCAAGAAATGGCCGTTCGAGTATTGCTTCAGTTACAAGAAGAGGATTTTAGGGTTGGTTTAGGGAGGGAAGCAGAGAAAGATGAGATCAGAGAATTGCTATGATATTCTGTGATATTGAGATAAATATTGCTAGATAAGGATGAATATTCAGTTCTCACTAGATAATAAATGCTGAGTGAGAAGAGTTAATCAATTATCGATAAGATAGACTTGATTGAACTTGCACTGAACGTTTTTGGATGAGAATGAGATTATGTTTCCAACTGGTCGAGTGACCTATTTATAGCAATATATTCTCAACTGATCTCGTAAGAAGTGGAAGTAATGGAAGAGTGGGAGTGAGGAAAGAGTGGGGTCAGTTGTTAAGAGTCTTGCGCCTAATATTAGGGAAGACTAACAACCCACTACCTTATCCCATCTTCTCAGCAACGTTCACACGACCTAGTTATCTTTCCCGTTAAGTGATTGAGCCGTTGCAATCACTCGTGCCGTAGACCGCCAAACCAAAACCCTAAAAGAATATCCCCCCATGTAACTAAATCTTGATTCTCGTAAGATTTGTTAAATATTTTGTTAAGTCAAAGTCGTACCAATTACTGGTAGCTTAGGACTTTGTGATAAGATAGAGATTAAGCGATAAGCTTTAAATATCTCTTTAAGATTAGGTTTAAGGATTGAGCCGGGCAATCGCCATTTAAACCTAATAAGATAAATCTAAGGGTTGAGCTAGCAACCGCCATTAGATAAGATAAGATAAGTCTAAGGATTGAACTATGCAATCGCCAATTAGACCGAGAGGATTTCAGCAACTCTCTGTGGCAATAGTCAAATAAATACGACTTTCGTCTTGCCATAAATAAGGGAAATTGGTTTGTGGCATGTAATGCACCAATCCCCTGAATAATAAAGACATATGAATGTCCAAAATAATATGAATCATAGCCATGAGCCATGATTAAGAATTATAGCACTGATTTATAGAAGCAAGTCTATAATCAGGAAAAACAGACGAATGATGCTATCACGGCGTAGCCATCATCAAGAATGCATAAGCATTGCCAATATAAGACCTAAAGATAGGCCACAATAATTATAATAAGCCATATTGCATGGTATAATAATCTTATTAAGAAGTTAGGCATAAGGCGTAAAGTATGAACAATAACATTTATGTTATTTCAGATTACTGTACAGTTTGTATGTTGTTCATTCGTAAAATCGCCCAGGACAGCCCATAATAGATAAAAATCTGAATTTTTAGTATGTTATAGGAAATTCAGAGAGGAAAATATTTCGTGAAGGAAGCATCTTCAAATTCCTTACGGATTGGGCTCTAAAAATCACGCCATGGAGAAATACGTGAGCAGAACTGCCAGATTTCCGAATTTGATTAGGAAACTAGAGTATTATGGACTAAATAAAATCCATAATCCTCTAGGATTTGGACCAGTGAAGCCCATAAGTAGAGGGAGGCTAGGAAGAGGTAAACCCTAGCTCAAAGGAGGCAAGGCTAGCCGTGAGGGGAAGAGGACAATCACGGGCCTCCATAAGTTCAAGCGAGGGAAAACAATAAGACCCCCACAAATTAGGCGAGAGCCAACTATAAGGCCCCCATAAATTAGGCGAGAGCATGACTATGAGGCCTCCAATATTTAGCCAAGGCATAATCTTGGACCCCCAAGAGTTTGGCTAAGGTAATAAACATGGGCATCCAAAGTTAAGGCGCGCTAAAGATAATGGATATCCAAAAACTAAGGCAGGGGAGAATCATGGGCCTCCAGGGATTAGGCAAGGGAAGATGCATGGGCATCCAAAGATGAGGCGAGGCTAATCACCATGGGTACCCAAAGCTTAGGCGTGGCCAAACTTTAGGCTTGGCCAAAGTTTAGACCTAGCCAAAGTTCTGGCCGTGGGTAAAATATGGGCATGGCCAAGTATTGGCGCGACCAAAAATAGGGCGTGGCCAAGTATTAGACTTGGCCAAATATTGGACGTGGCCAAGCATTAGGCTTGGCCAAAGATTGGACGTGGCCAAGCATTAAGCTTGGCCAAAGGTTGGACGTGGCCAAGCATTAAGCTTGGCCAAAGGTTGGACGTGGCCAAGCATTAGGCTTGGCCGAGTTTAGGTCAGCCAAGGATTGGCGTGATAGAATTTAGGTTTAGCCAAGTCTTTGGCGTGGTGGAGTTTAGGTTTAGCCAAGGATTGGCCAAGGCCAAGGATAGGTGTGGCCAACCGTGTACTCCTAGGGTTTGGCTTGAGCTAGGCTAATGCGCATGCATAGGTATTTTACTACGTAAGTCAGGGATATGGACCATGCTACTAGGCTAGGGTCGCAAGATATTAAAATATGGCTAATGGCAGCCAAATATCTTATCCTTACTATAAAAATAAATTCATACCTTGTCTCGCGCTATTCCAGGATGCCAGAGATTGATGCGAAATTACTCCTGTGACCTCGTCGCCAAAAACCACCATCAACATTAAGTCCCCTGCGCAGCATGGAACCTTGAGTGTTCCAGGGTGAGCACCAAGTTGATGGGCCAGCTACATCCGCATAGAAGCCTTATCCACGAACATGGAGTCCAAACAGGGCCTAAAGGCCAACCCCATTCAAGTGACGCCTAAAGAATCCTAATTAGGTTAGGATTTCCTAAACCGTGCGTGATATGTGGGTATATATACATATACCTCACGCAGACTTTTTTTTTTTTTTTTAGGCGTGAATATTATCTCCTTCTTTGCTTGCTCTTCTCTTTTCTACAGACACAGTATTTTGTAGACTGGAAGATAAGATGGCTGACAATGAATCCCGCAATTCTTCTTGTGCCGATGATGAAGTCACGTCCACCACAGCTGGAAAAGAGACCCCTCATATTAATGATGAGTTTGAAATTCGTTTGGCAAGCTCAACTCGAATTACAGTCTCCCAAGACCAAGCTAAAATCCTTCCAAGAAATCCCAGCTCTCCAATGGTTATCAATCCATCACTGGTGATTCGTTTCTGTTTGCAGAGAGGCGATTTTAGCGCTTCCAGTATTATCTACCGTTCTCCCCAGAGACAAATCGATTCATGGTCTTTGTATTCCCAGACAATGCTCAATATTCCAGACGTTAAGAAGACTTTAGAGAGTGCTGGAATTTTCTATGCTGTAAAGAGTTCGAATGCCTCCTTCGTAATCAGAGACAAACGTGCTTTGGCGGCTCTTCTATCCCGTTGGTGTGATGGCACAAACTCGTTCATATTCGCATGGGGAGAGCTCGTAATTTCGTTAGAAGATGTAGCAGCACTACTGAGACTCCCAATTAATGGAGAGTTCAATATTGTTCTGAATGTAGATGAAAAGAAGATGCAGGCTCAGCTGAGTGGCGCTGTCGAGGCTCTGAACAAGCATGAGGATGCTTATGCTTCATGGATGGCTCACTGGTCGCAACCTCGTGATAATTGTTCTCCATCATTGTTCGTTGCTGCATTCCTCTTGCTTTGGCTATCAAAAGATGTCTTTGAGAATCTTCACGGTTACAAGGAGTTGAAACCCAGGTTCATCCCCTATGCCATAAGATTGGCTCGAGGTATTCCTGTACCTATTGGTTCTTTGTTTCTTGGTACTCTGTATGTTCAGCTTTCTGTCTTGTCTGCAAATATGAAACTTTCAAATGGCGCCGCTAAGATTGAGACATTCATATCAACCAACTTTATACAAGCTTGGTTATATGAGCATTATCCTGATTATGCCCCGAACCTGTCTTCTAAAGATAAATCTTTATCATATGATGCTCGAATTGTGCGCTGGATGAATAAACCCGCTTCAAAGGATTTTATCACGTTCATGGATGATGAGAAAAAGATAGTTTTTCGTCCATGGACTTTAATCCCTGAAGGTGTAGCTCAGCTTCGATCTTTTGGTGATGCTTCGCCTATTGTTCCAGCAAAAGTTCTTGTTGCAAACGGATTTCCCAATGAAGCCGAGAAGATTTTTATGATAAGCTGTTGCAGCAGTCATCTTATTGGCATTAACGAAGCAGGGCGTTATGTCACCAAAGCGTATAACATTGACCGAGGAGCTCGTCAGATGGGCTTTGATCAGGATATTCCGATGCAGCGAGACGCTCCTCCAAAGAATATGCAAAATCTTCATACCAAGGTGCTTAGTCCCGTGTTATTCCTCTCAGGGCAAAGAGTACCATCATTCACCGAGGCGGGCAGGCAATTTTGGGATGACCAAATAAAGTTATGTAAGAACTTCATGGCTCTCCCCAAAGAAGTACGCGCCATTCCTTCCAAAAACGACTTGGCAACATATCCTTTGCTCAAATATCGCACTCTTAAACGTAAAGTAGGAGATAAGAATGATTTGGTAATTACCTCGACTTTCGAATGCTTTCATAAGTTTTATTTATACTGATGTTGACGCTTTATCATCATGTTTTGTACAGCAACCTTCATCGCCTAACTCAAGACTCACCAATTTTGCGGCGCAAACGTCTTTGTCTTTGGGTAGTCATCTTTCGGGAGAATCATTGCTTTTCCAAGGGAAGGATGGCTCAATGATGGACTTCTTAAATGATAAGCAAGTCTCCAACCTCAGTACACAAGATTGGGCGAAGGTAAGACCTCATTCCATTGCTCGTATTCTTACTTTAGCGTGAAAGTAAAAATTCCCGTCAGATTTTCCTGTTTTGCGTCTCGTCACGGGAATGGCTGTAGAATCTTCGTCCGATGTCGGCTTTCGATGCTTGACCCCAATTTAGAAAGAGGACTTCAGCAGCTTTCACCTCGACAAAGAAAATCTGAATTTCACGCATTTTTGCTCGTTATTTCATGTGCCACCATGTGACGCCACGTCCAGAAATGTCGCAGTCTGTACGCTGTTCGGTAGAAAAATCATTCCGGACAGTAGGTTGCTCTAAAAATCAAGCCCTTTTAGGACGTGATAGTAAACATCCATACGAACAACTCCCGTGAAGAAAGTTTCTTCATATCTCTTATTGATTTGTACAGATTTTGAGATTTTCACCGTTCTTCGTAAGAATTCAGATGTCAGAAAATTGTATCTTCAAGATAACGTCATGAATCCTTCGATATATCTTCTTTTAATGATTTTTCTTCTTTATTTGATGTAGGATGGGCCTGCTACAGGATTCGAGAAGTTCTCATTTGCTTCTTCGGAGCGAAGCCCTGTGTTTGACGAATTGACTCCAAGTACACCATCTAAATCCACTGATATGACTATTGAGAAGAATAGCAGTGGAGGCTCCACAGACCCTAAGTCTTCAGTGACACAGGTTACTTCTTGTCGAATTCTTTGATCCGAAATAGAATGTTTAATACTTTATTCTCATCTCGCTTGCTCTTGCAGCCTTCTGGAGATAAGGAAGTAATAGATGACACCTATTTTGTTGGCGAAAAGTTAAGTGCGTGTCACAACCTGGACAAGGATTTTGAAAGCGTTGCTGATGAAAATCCTCCCAATACTGAGGTAAATTTTAATATCCTCTTTATGTTAAGCCTTTAACATATAGCTTGAAACATATTATTGAACTTCTACTTGCTTTAACTTTTCTTTCAGATGGTTATCAAGGAAACACCAGTCTCTGAGGGTATCGCCATTACCGGTACGAGGGATTTTCTCGAGTTTCCCCATGCTGGTTCAGCGTATAATCCTCCTCATGAAATAATTCTCCCTGGTCATACACTAGTGGAAGGATTTAATGTCCCTGAGGAACACGTTCCACTGTACAAGAAAATATGGGCTCCTTATGGTCACCTCATTACTGCTGGAAGGCGTGACCACTTGAATACACTTGCCGGTGTTGTGGCTGATCTCATGGGTTTGATTTCGAAGATGTATGCCACTCCCCTCGCGGACACGACTGACGAGGAGTTAGATAAAGCAGAAGACCTGATTGCTTCGTTTGAACATTTCAAACCCAATTTGTTGTGGCTCAAGACGAGAATCCAGTTCATCCGAACAAGGCGTGCTGCTACTGGCAAATTCACCCAGGATTTGGTGAAGCAAGAGGAGAGGAATTATGCCATTATAACTGAGGAATTCCGCAAGTTAACTGAGAAGGCGGAGAAGAAAGCTGCTGACATAGCTCAATTGAAGAAAGCAGTTGATGAGGGAGCAAAATCTTCACTTGATGGGTGTTTCTGAAAAACTTCAGGAGTCAAAGAATTTTATTTTGCTTTTATTTGGTTTTATGAACAAGGGTTTGTAGGAATTGATTATTTTTGAACTCATAGGTTTTGAATTTGAATTTTGAATTGAATTGAATTGTTAAAAGGCAACAGATGGCTTGCACTTTTATTTTGGAGGAATTGAAATTACAGGAAATAAATAAAGTCTAGTGAGTCTTCATACTTTCTTGAGCCATTTGCCGTTGACCACCATGTTTGAGAGTCTTTCGTGTATTGCACTTATCATGTATCGTGCATCAGGCATGACTCGAGATATAATATAAGGTCCTTCCCAATTCGCCGTGGACCCCGGAATAGAAGTCACTTTTCGGTTAGTGCGCCGCATAACCTTGTCTCCTTCTTGCAAAGTAGTCTTAGGAACCCATGACATCTCAGGTGTCTTTCGCCTATAAGACCGTTGCTTTGCCCGGACCCATCTATTGGAAGTGGCCTTGATTTCCTCCTGAGGTGCCTCAGAGGGCTTGATAGACTTGATGCAATCAAGTCCCCAAGTCGAAGAATCATCCAACCCTTGTGTAGGGGTATGTTGGATAGGATTTCCATGAACTAAATAATTTTGAATAAAGTACTTCAAATCACTATCACATACCTCTTTGAATATCACCAAAGTTTCAGACCCCACGCGGTACTCCAGCTTTCCCACGTTGCAGCTTTCTTGGTCGAACATGAACTCTTGGCCTTTGATGATTACTGGTGAGATTGTAGGTACAAATCTCTTCCCATGGAGCCAAGGACGTCCTAGGATCATGTCGTGTTCCTCATCCTCTTTGATTACATGAAACTTGGTTTTGGTGCGAGCAGAGTCCACCTTCAAATCCAAAGTAACATGACCATATACGTCTTGGAGCTTTCCTTTTGAATCTTTTGTTATCGTGGGATAATAGATGACATCCCGTCGAGAAATTCCAATTGCTTGAAGTGTCTTGATTGGAATTAAATTAACCATAACACCAGCATCAATTTGAACTTTCTTAAAATTCGTACCTTCGAGACGAGCAGAGATAATTAGTATTGGAACACGTTCTCCTGCCATCATCTCTGGTGTGACTTCGCCAGGCTTCGGCTGAACTTTCTCAGGTATAGGTAGTTCTTTGCCACTAGCAATCCAGCTGAGGGCAGCGAAAATGTTGCTTCGCTGACTTCTAGAAAAATGCAAGAGCTCGCACAAATTCTCCATCATATAATTAGCAGTTTGCTTGACAGATTCTCCGGAGATGGTGAAATTTCGAATGTTGGGTTGATGCTGACGTTGGTGTTGACGTTGAGGTTGGTGCTGAGGGAGTGGATTCTTATGCACGCCCTCAGTCCCCAAGTTCAACTCTCCCGACTCGATCTTTTCGTTGAAGATCTGCTTGAGTCGATGACACTCGCTCGTTGGATGATTGACGAATCGATGAAAATGACAATACTTGGGATCAGTCATTTCTTGTGCTGTAGGCTCTCTCCGTACATGAGGTAATTTGACAGCACCATCTTGAATCCATGCTTCCAGGAGCTCTATCACTTCATCCATAGTACATGGGAAATCAGGGATCTTAGGGAATTCCCTCTGTTGTCGTGGTGCCTTTGGTGCAGAAGCATTAGCTGGGACCCGTGCCGGAGCTTGAGGTTGGGCTGGAGCTGCACGTTTTAGTTGTGGGGCCTCAGGGGTAGGCGCCTTCCTCTTAACACCTTCAGTGATAGCATGAACTGAGGGAAGAGAACTATATTGCTTGTTGACGAGTCGCTTGCTGGCACGCGTCTCACCACGGCTTTCTTCAGCTTTTAGAGGCCTGGGCCTTTCTAGTAGCGCAGGTGCGGTAGTGGCGGATTGTTTGGCAGACTTATGGAGCTTGGTGAAATTATTAATATCCAGATTCTCCAATAAGGCCCGATATACCGGTATCATTCCATTGATGCAAAGTTCCACTAACTGCAGCTCTGTCACGTTTGGATCATTGCAATCCACTGAACGAGTTCTGAACCTCGTCACATAATCGTCTGGATGTTCATTGTTTCGCTGATAGAGTCTTCCCAAATCGGAGAGAGTGAGTTGCTCAGACACGAAGAAGTATTTCTTGAGGAAAGCATTAACCATCTGGCTCCAGCTGAGGATGTTGTTGGGAGCTAGGTTATTATACCAAGTGTACGCTTTTCCCGTCAAAGATTTCGAAAATTCCTTGAGACATACAACTTGATTTCTTTCATGTATCCCCAATGATTCCAGGAAGCGAGAGATATGTTCTCGGGCGTTCCCAATACCATTATACATGGAGAATGAAGGCGTGACATACCCTTCAGGAAGAGATTCCCGCTGAACTTCAATTGGATATGGAGGTTGATGACGATGAAACAAATCTGAATTCTCCATGCTACGAGCCTGCAAAAGATTCTGCAAATCTTCACGAGTGACGAAGTTATGTTGCAAACCTGTATTTGGCCCACGTGTGGTGTGGACATGGGTATCCTGATCATCAGGAATAATATGGATTTGAGAGGAACCCGCCTTGTTAAAATTGGCAGGAGTTTCGGCACGTGAAATCCCTGTAGTTATTGGTGGCGCCAACTTTTCTGACAGAGTCCTTAAGCAAGTTAGCAACTCCATCTGGGTTTTCACCATATTGTTTTGACTCAGGGCTAGATCTTGTTGGGTCTTCATGAGGTCCGCAATGCTAGGTGAGTCTTCAGTGCTCCTTGTTTCTCCTACGCGGGGCCCAAAGAGAAAAGCTTCTGTGCGGCTTGAGATAGGAGTAAAAGGGGTAGGAGAGATAGTGGTATTGGTGGTCCCCACCATATGAGAGAGGGGGGACGTGTTCTGAGATAGGGTTGGCGTGGTGGAACCCACCAGAGGGGTTGACACGCCCATGGAGAGAGAGGATGAGGTTGGCCCCCTCTGAGTTGAGGTAGAGGCAAAATTAGGGTTAGGGTTTGAGCTCACGGCTGGAGTGGTGGGCCCAGAAGTGATGGCGCCACTTGTTGAAGTATTTGTGACCCCACTTGCAGGTAAACTCGTGGTGACATTAGGGTTTCCTGGAGAATTTGTATTCTCTGAACTCTGCCTCCTGGTTTCAACCATATCTTCTTAAAACTGAGATAATGACCTCCCACTGTGGTCGCCAAAATGTTTTAGGTATAAAACAAATAAAGGAATCTGAGGGGTAAAGTGTGA
>JAJJMA010187413.1:0-12127 GCA_023529015.1 Papaver nudicaule | reverse complement strand
CAGTCCAGTTTTCAATTTCAACTGCTGTCAGTGAGGGTCGACTCTTGGCAGTCCAATTTTCAATTCTACTGCTGTCAGTCGAGGCTCAACTCCTGGCAGTCCAGTTTTCAATTTTAACTGCTGCCAGTGAGGGTCGACTCCTCGCAATCCAGTTTTCAATTCTACTGCTGCCAGTCGAGGCTCAACTCCTGGCAGTCCAATTTTTAATTTCAACTGCTGCCAGTGAGGGTCGACTCTTGGCAGTCCAGTTTTCAATTTTCAGCTGCTGATAGTGAGGATCGACTTTTGGCAGCACTACTTCCAGTTTCAACTACTGTCAGTGAATTAGCTGCTGCCACTAGAGTACAGATTCCTGGCAGAGCAGTTTTTACAGTTTCAACTGTTGTCAGTGGAGGCCCGCCTCATGACAGTACAGTTTTTGCTTTTACGTGATGGCTGGTTCCATAGTTCGAGAAAAACGGTTGCGTTGGATTTTGATATACAACCAGGTTAAATTCAAAATAACTTGGAATTTGACCTAAACTATTACGTCATCTGTGCTTCTTAACGGAGATTTCAACGCCTATCTGAGGTATGTATATTTTTATATTATATTTTGATCATTATGCAGGTACAATTATATTTTTTCTATAATATAGTTTCAATGGTGAAAACCACATTATGTGCAATCTTGTACATAGGCTGGCCACCTATGTAGTTCAAGACAACACAAAACTTGCATCATAACTTGTGTGTGCGTGCTACTGTTGGAAGGAGTGCACCCTTGCCAACTTTGAGCCGAACCACATTAGTGCTGAGGTTCAGTTACATGACTCCTCAGCAGCAATGACGACTGTTGCTTGGGGTAAGTAGACTTCCTAGTACGAACAATATACTTGGGGGCGGGTAGATTAACTGCTCCAAGCTACAGGCTTGGGGGTGAATTACCGTCATCAGGATTTTGTGATGGGTAGAACCCGAACTTCTTAACCCCTAACAAGTTAGAGCTTAAGAGGGGGCGATGTTCGTACCCTAGTATTTTGGCACCCCTTTTATTGGCTAAGTAGAGCAATGAAGGTACCCAAATACTGTGAGTTGCATCAACAGGAGTCCGTCAGATGTGACCCAAGGGTCGCCTGGCGGTACTGTTCCAAATTCAACTGCCACCAAGGCGGCCAAAGTCTCGTACTCAAAACAAGCAAACAGCCAGACAGCCCAAGCGGCCAGCGCTTCAGCCTTGTTACGTTGCGAGCAAAAAGCCTTGCCAAGCTGCAAGCACACTACAAAAGCCTTCAATGATGCAACGTACACAACGAAAGTCTTTCCAAGCAGCAAGCACTCAAATGCCACCAAGGCGTTGCCTAAGGGCCGCCTGGAAGTGCAGTTGCATCAACTGGAGTCCGCCAGATGTGACCCAAGGGTCGCCTGGCGGTACTATTCCAAATTCAACTGCCACCAAGGCGTTGCGTAAGGGCCGCCTGGAAGTGCAGTTGCATCAACATGAGTCCGCCAGATGTGACCCAAGGGTCGCCTGGCGGTAGTATTCCAAATTCAACTGCCACCAAGGCGTTGCCTAAGGGCCGCCTGGAAGTGCGGTTGCATTAACAGGAGTCCGCCAGATGTGACCCAAGGGTCGCTTGGCGGTCCGTTTTCAAATTCAACTGCTACCAAGGCGTTGCCTAAGGGCCGCCTGGAAGTGCAGTGACATCAACAGAAGTCCATCAGATGTGACCCTTATGCCCATGTCAGCGGCAACAGTTTCCACGTCCTTCGTCGGTTTTCAATTGCTGCCAGTGGAGGCTCGGCTCCTGGCAGTCCAGTTTAAGTTTTCAACTGCTGCCAGTGAGGCTCGGCTCCCGGCAGTCAGTTTCAGTTTTTAACTGCTGTCATTGAGGGTCGACTCTTGACATTCAAGTATACAGTTTCAACAGCTGCCATTGGAGGCTCGGCTCCTAGCAGTCCAGTTTCAATTTTAACTACTGCCAATGAAGGTAGTGCAGTTTCAGCTCCAACTCAAGCCGGTCGTGTTACATCAGACTGCAGACAGTTCAGTCCAGTTCTACCCGCAGCTGGTGGAGATTCAGTTTCATCACAAACATTGCGACCTAGCTTGGGGGCGACACTTGTGACATCTCAAGCCTTGCAGACGAATATTTCTTGGAGATTATACTTACCACCGCAGCAAAGACGGACCGCAGTTGGGGGCGTCTTTGAAGTTTATTCCACAGATTGTGGAGGCAAGCAACGTTTCTCTATAACAATGATTTTTCGCACTTGGGGGCGAATTGCATCATCATACGACAAACAGAAGAAAACACTTAATTTCTTAACCCCCAACAAGTTGGAGGTTAAGAGGGGGCGATGTTTGTACCATGGCTAAAATTGCCACAGTTTGGACCAGAATACCCTTTTTGGAGGCCGCCTAGCTATAAGCTCAAACTGCCAGTCCAGTTAGGCAACCTTCCATTCATCCTGCCAGCCCAGTCCAGCAGTCCATATTCAACAGTCAACGGAGGGAAGTCAACCATTGGTCAAAGATGATCAAAGTCAATCGTTGACCGGAGTCGGTCAAAGTCAGTTGCTGGTCAAGGAGGGTCGAAATCAACTGTTGACCGAATTTGGTCAAAGTCAATTGTTGGTCAAAGTTGGTCAAAGTCAACTGTCACTCAAAGTCAACTGTCGGTCAAGTCAACCATTCCGTACAGACTGGACCAGAACCGCTTTTAGAGAGTTAGAGGAAGATTCCAGAAGTTTCCAGAAGCCTTGCTGCCCAAGATACTTGCAGAGTCAGAATTAGGGTAGAATACATATTTTGTAACTGTATATATAGAGGGGACATAAACCCAGAAAAGGGATCCCAACTCCACCATACAGAAATCAGCCACAAGATGGCAACCCTAGAAATCTGTCTCCTCCCTTCCAAAACCCTAAATTCGTTGTACCCTGATAATCAATAAAATATCACTCCCCAAGGGGATTCACCCGTGGATGTAGGCACAACAGTGTCGAACCACGTAAAATCTGTGTCTTCCTTATTTTCGTGTTTATGTATGTTTTACATCATCATCAGCAATATTCGTGTTTTGTATGAGAACTTATATTCCTGTACAAACACGAAGATTAAAACCTAAAGTTTCAAAAAGGGTCGATTGTTTCTCCCGAAACTTAAAAGATTTTAACTTCTCAGTATCAAATTGAAGAAGCCTTTTTTTTCCTTTGATCTGACTCATCTAAATCTGACAGAAATCTTTTTAAGTTTCGGTTTAAACATTTTCACCTAATCACTAAAATCTTTTTAAGTTTCGTATAATGACTGAAATCACCTAATCCATCTGGATCTGACTTACATTTTCAAAATGTGTTTGTTCCTTTAGTCAGATTTGACTCGTCTGATTGAGATTTTCAAATATTTTCGTCATTTTACGCGACTCAAAAGTAGACCCATTGAGTGGGGCGTTTTGAATCCTGACTTAAACGGGTTTAAATCAAAGGTTAGGTTTGACTCAAGTAGCGAGTCAGATATAACTCCAAAGAAAAAACAAATGATTTGTCATCTGACTCGGTTTGATTCAGAGGCTGAGTCAGATCTTGATGCCGACTCAATAGAAAACAAACACAATGTTAGCCCTGAAATAGGTAGATAGTATTTTAACTACACGTTCCAACTTATTTTTATATTACTTACTTGTAAACGAGGGTGTGTTTTACTTCTTTCATTCAACTTAGGTCTTATATTATTAGGTGTAGAATCAGACATCCAAAAATAGTACTCTCTCTGTCCCACAAAATAGACTAAAATGAAAAAAATTAGTAGCTCGAATAATGTGGAACGAGGATAGTACTAGACATTCCCTCTCTAGATGAGGATGAAAGTTGTGGTTGAGAACTTACACTTGTCCTCTTCTCTCTTCCTCTCCTCTTCTCAAATTCTCACATGTAAATGATTAAAGAGAAATTTATTATTTAGTCCTAAAAACCCGAACCGGATTAAGCTATAGTCCTGGTTTAAATGTAATTTAAGCTCTAGTCCAAAACCTACTAGAATTACCCGCCTACCCCTTACTCCCACGTGTGAACTCTTATAACCACTTCTTCTTCTTGCCTACATCATTAAAACTACTTCTACTTATTCTTTCCAGAAAATCAGCGGAATATCAAAACTACTCCTCAAATACCGATCGAAACCTTTAACAATTAATCTCCAAATTCAAAACCTTTAACTGCAGACACTACAAAAACCTAAAAACCAAAACCCAATTCACATTTTCAAAAAACAAAACCAAGAAAAACCTAGTAAAACTAACAATACATATCAATATGTACTGGCGCATAGTAAATAATATATGTATTGAGTGAAACAAGAAGAAAAGGAAAACAAGAAGAATATCCCAAGTTAAATTTCAAACAGTACATGTGATATGTACTGAGTGAAAACAAGAAGAAGTAGAAGAATATCCCAAATCAGATTTCTAACAATACATATGATATGTTGTGTGGTAGTACATATTATCATATGTACTGGGGGGGCAGTACATATGATATGTACTGAGTGAAAGCAAGAATAAGTAGAAGAAAAAATCCCAAATCAGATTTCTAACAGTACATATGATATGTAGTGGGTGGCAGTACATATGATATGTATTGAGTGAAGTAGAAGAATATATCCCAAGTCAGATTTCTACCAGTACATATGATATGTATTGGTGGCAGTACATATGTTATGTACTGAGTGAAGTACAAGAATATCCCAAGTCAGATTTCTAACAGTACATATGATATGTACTGGGGGCAGTACATATGATATGTACCGGGAAAAAACAAAAAGAAGTAGAAGAATACCCTAGTCGAATTTCTAACAGTACATATAATATGTACTGGGGGCAGTACATATCATATGTACTGAGTGAAAATAAGAAGTAGAGGAATACCCCAAGTCAAATTTCTAACAGTACATATGTTATGTACTGAGTGCAGTACATAATGTTATGTACTGAGCTCAGTACATATTATATGTACTGTATCTTCTTCTTCATAAATCTATTCTCGAATTTTCTTTTTCAATTTTCTTCTTCACAAATCCATCTCGAAATCTTCTTTTTCTCCTTCACTTCACATCGAATCTTTCACCATCACTCGTTTATATCATCTCAAAAAATGTTAACAAAAAAGTAGATCTGAAAATCAAACCGAAACTAAAACCCTATATATAGAGGGAGAGAATCACATCATCTTGTAACCTTTAATGCAGGGTAGAAATCGAGATAAAGTGATAGATAGATGATCTCATAACAAAAAACTCAGATCGTTCTTCTTTTCCTCTAAAACTCTGTCATTTTTGGTCTCTCTCTTTGAATATGAAAAAGAAGAAGAAGCAGAGGGTATTTCGGTGATTTAAAAATACTGTTTAGACCCGACACACGTGTGTCAGCGTGTTTTCTCCTTCCTATGAAATAAACATTAAACGGGTTTTATAAAAGGATTAGAGGTTAAATAGAATCATAAATCATGAACTAACCAGTAGTTTCTACATGATTAAATCTGAACTTGGGCCTAAAGGAAATACCCATTAAAGAGTCCACAAGTACTGTAAATATCCATAAATGGTTTTTCGATTTCCCCGCCAACTTTACCAAATGGATATTCCTTCCAATAAACACATAGTAAAACCACCACTCCCACCACTACTTTCTCCATCTCCACCGCACCAAACTCTTCTTTCTTCTTCTCCACCACCAGATCCTAAACTTAATGATCTTAACCCACAATCTTTTTCGCATCACCTCTCAACAAAGTTGTTGATGATCGTCAAATGCAAAGATATAGAGTTCCATTTTGGGTCACACTGATAACACTGTAATGGTAATGAACAAAACTCTCGGTTTTGATTAAATGAAAATCATCTGTCTTAATTACAATCATTATTCAGACACAGTTTATATAGTAAACTAACAACGGAAATTAACAGCTAATGACAGCTAGCACACGACTGAGTCATACGTGAGAAAACCGGACAACGTCAAACACACGTGTGAGAGAAACCAGTCCTCCTTATCCTGCACTGCAACCTTGTGTGTGCTATTACCGCCCATCAAACGAAAGTCTGTTGTGTCAGTGACCTTGAGTTTGTCCCTTAACATCATGAATCTAGGACCATGCAAACCCTTAGTAAAGATATCTGCAATCTGATCCAGAGTGGAAACATAAAATACATCCAATGCCTTAGCTTGAACAAGCTCTCTCACAAAATGATAATCAATATGAACATGCTTCATTTTGGAATGCTGCACAGGATTAGAAGCCAGAGAAATTGTACTGATGTTATCACAACCCAACTGAGGCACAGAAGGAATGATGAAATGAAGATCTTTAAGAAGATAACATAACCAAACCATCTCAGCACCACTGTGTGCTAATGTCCTGTACTCTGTCTCTGTATAAGACCTAGCAACTGTAGTCTGCTTCTTTGATGACCATGAAACTGGATTATTGCCAAGAAAAATACAATATCCACCTGTGGACCTTCTATCATCAATATTTCCAGCCCAGTCTGCATCTGAGAAGCCTAATAAAAAGGATTTCCCTTGGCTGAACTTAATGCCATGAGATATAGTACCCTAATGTACCTCAGAATCCTCTTTGCTGCCAGTAAGTGACTTGTCCTAGGATTCTGCATAAACTGACATACCAAGTTCACAGAAAAAACAATCTCAGGCCTAGTCCAAGTTAGATAATGCAAACCTCCAACCAGACTCCTGTAAGCAGTAGGATCATCAAGCAAATCACCATCATTTTTGCTTAATTTTGTGGAAGCAGCAAGTGGTGTCTGACAAGGCTTACACCCCTCCATACTATGCTTGTGTAACAAATCCAAAGCATACTTAGTCTGTGACATGAACAAGCCATCAGACTCCCTTCTAATTTCCAGTCCTAAAAAATAATGGACATCCCCCAAATCTTTAACTGGAAACTTGTCCTGCAACTGTGAAATAATGTGTTGAATAAAAGCTAAAGAAGATCCTGTGATAATTATATCATCTACATATATCAGAACATAAGTAAGCTGAGAACCATCTTTATGAACAAACAAAGAGGCATCAACTGTTGAATTCTCAAAGGACAACTGCACCATGACATTCTTTAACTTCTCATACCAAGCTCTTGGAGCTTGTTTCAAGCCATATATTGATTTATGTAGTAAACAAACCCAATCTGGATGCTCATGATCAACAAACCCTGGAGGTTGTGTCATGTAAATCTCCTCATTCAGATCACCATGAATGAAAGCATTACTCACATCCAACTGCCTCATACACCAATCAAAATGAACTGCAATAGACAAAATAACTCTGATAGTAGTGGGTTTTGCCACTGGACTGAAGGTTTCTTCAAAATCAACACCTTCTCTCTGATGATTTCCCTTAGCAACCAACCTGGATTTATGAATTTCTGTTGTACCATCTGGATTCTGTTTTTCCTTAAACACCCACTTACATCCAAAAACATTTTGTCCATCTTCTGGAGGAACTTTAGTCCAAGTTCCAGCTCTTTCTAAAGCATTATATTCTATGCCCATAGAAGCTCTCCAAACTGGAAGCTTATTTGCCTGTGAAAAACAAGTAGGAACAGTCCTAGCAGCAACACTGATCAAAGCTGCAGACAAAGGATGTTTAGTGGCAGTATATGATTTAGGCTTAAAGATACCCATTTTACTCCTAGTGTTCATGTTATGATCATTAATAGGAACTGACAAAGAAGAAGAAACTGCTGGAATAACAGCATCAGCAGAGATAGAATCATTTGAAGGCTTATTACTCAGAGAAGAAGAGAAAATATCAGAAGAATGTTTAGTAGTAGAAGCAGAATCAGAATTGAGTAAAACAGAATAAGGAAAAGAAGTTTCATGAAAACTGACATGTCTAGAAACATAAATTATGCCTGTAGAAACATCAAGACATCTATAACCTTTTTGAGAGAGGCTATAACCCAAAAATACACATTTCTTACTCCTTTGTTCTAACTTGTTCTTGGTATATGGCTGCAACCAAGGATAACACTCACAACCAAACACTTTAAGAATGTCATAATCTGGTTTCTTGCAGAATAACTTTTCAAAAGGAGTCTGAAAAGAGATAGACCTGGTTGGAAGTCTGTTGACAAGAAAATTAGTTGTATGTAAGGCATCAAGCCAAAACTGATGAGAAAGACCAGCCTGTGACAGTAATGTCCTAGTCAAAGCAAGAAGATGCTTGTGTTTTACCTCAGCAACACCATTCTGCTCTGGTGTGTGAGGACAAGACATTTTATGAGTAATGCCTTTAACAAGAGTAAAAGAATGATGATAAGAATTAAGAAATTCACCACCATTATCAGTTCTGATATTTTTGACTTTAAGGGAAAAGAAATTCTCAATTCTGGAAATGAAAGACACAAACTCAGTCTTAAAATCAGCTTTATTGATTAAAGGAATGATCCAACAATACTTTGTAAATTCATCAATTACATTTGCATAGTAGTAAAAACCAGAAACATAAGCAATATAGCTTGGACCCCACAAATCAATATGAAGCAACTCCAGAGGTTGCTTAGCAATAGAAGTAGACAGTTGAAAAGGTAATTTGTGACTTCTACATAACTTGCACTCAGTGCAGAACACAGGCTTATTGGAGACATTTGGAATTTGAAGCTGATGACATAGTCTTTGCAGAGTTTGAAAAGAAGGATGGCCACACCTTTTGTGAAGAATATCAACTTCAGTAGTAGATGAAAGAGCAAAAGGTTTTGAGCTGAAGCTGATTGGATATAGTCCATTTCTATGAGGCCCTTGGAAAAGAATCTTCCCATTGGCAAGATCCTTCACATAGAAACCATAAGAGTCTAGTGTTAATGAGCAATTATTATCACTAGTGAATTTATGAACAGATAAAAGATTATGTGCAGCTTGAGGTACTAGAAGAATATTTTGAAGTTTAAACGAATGATCATTAACATTAACACTAGTGTTTCCAAAATGAGTAATAGCCATACCTTCACCATTAGCTGTCTGAATTACTTCAGCTCCACCATAAGAAATAGCTTGTTGAATGCAAGAGGGATCAGCAGTGATGTGATGATTGGCTCCACTATCAGCAATCCAAGTTTCATCAGCAAAAATATCAGCAGATGCTAACATTGCATTCAAATTAGCTGGAGGTGCTCTTCCTTGATAAGAGAAGTTAAGTCTTTGAGAGCAAGTAAGAGCAGTATGCCCTGCAATCTCACAAATCTGACAAACATGCTTTTCAACAGTAGCATAACCTCTTCCATTAACATTTCTCTGAAACAAAACAGGATTTGGATATCTACCACCACCTCTTCCTTTAAAATTTCCTCTAAAATTATTAGAATGTCCAGCAGAGGAGGAAGAAGCACCACTATGAAATCTATTATAACCTCTACCATTAGCAGCAAAAGCTTTTGGATCTGAATCAAAATCTCCTCTAGCTTTAATAACAGATACTTCTTCACTAAGAAGAAGATTATGTAATTCTTGAGAGGTAATTGGTGGCAATCTCATTCTCAAAGAAGTTGCAAAAGGACCATAATCAGATGACAATCCATTGAGCACATACACAACTAACTCATTGTCAGAAACAGGTGCTCCAGCAGCAGCAAGCTGATCTTGAAGTTTCTTGACTTCAACAAGAAAATCAGAAATTGAACCAGTCATCTTAATACCTTGCAACCTAGTCCTAAGTTGAATAACATGATTAGAGGAATTTTGAGCAAAACGATCCTCAATTACAGTCTACAAACCATGAGATGTACCAGCACTAGCAACATAACAGATAACTTGTTCAGAAATTGTTGATTGAATCCATAGCAAAACTGTACTATCCTCAATTACCCAATTAGTATATGCCGGATTCAAAGTATTCTGAAATTCACCATATATATTAACTGTAATGTATTTAGGTGGACGAATTTTAGTTCCATCAACATAAGAAGTTACCTGAAACCTTTCAAAGAGAGGAATGATTAAAGCTTTCCAAGAAATGTAATTATCCTCCTTAAGCTTCAGAGGAATCATATTAGCAATTGCATTCAGCGGAAGATCAGCAATACTTCGATTAGCAGCAACCATTGAAAAGATGAAAGAATTTGTATCAAACAAATTTCAAGAAAATCAAGAACCAAAATCTTGATAAAGAAATTGAAACAAGATTCTCAGAAAATTTGAGAAAGAAACAAGTGATTAAACTTCAAGAAATGAAGATTAACCAAGAAAGAAATTCAGATCTGATCGAAAGAAACAGATGAAATCAGATCTGGGATCAATTTGAGTGAAGAAAAGAGTAGTAAACTCAGAAATTTCTCACCAAAACACGATGAATCAAAGGCTGAATCGAAGTTACTCCACGAAGGATCGATAAACACAAATGTGTATCATAATTCTGATACCATGATAACACTGTAATGGTGATGACAAAACTCTCGGTTTTGATTAAATGAAAATCATCTGTCTTAATTACAATCATTATTCAGACACAGTTTATATAGTAAACTAACAACGGAAATTAACAGCTAATGACAGCTAGCACACGACTGAGTCATACGTGAGAAAACCGGACAACGTCAAACACACGTGTGAGAGAAACCAGTCCTCCTTATCCTGCACCATGTCAAGTCTTATCCTGCACTGCAACCTTGTGTGTGCTATTACACACCACCAACCACCAGTACAACAACCACAGCCACAATGTCACCGCCCCTTTTCTTATTTCAGTCCTCAGTATCCAATTTTATTACGTCCTGGGGTCGGACTGATTTCTAATTCAAACCCTACTCAGGTACATTCTTGCTTCTTGAGTATTATTATCTCAGCTTAATTTCAAAAATCAAGCAAAAAAAAAAAAATTCAGCTTTCAAAATTAAAATGTGTAGGAAAATAGTACATGTTAAATTGGGAAATTTTCTGTTAGTGAAATCATAAATTATGTATGAAAGTTTGATTTCTTAGATAATGTGAGCAACTTACCCATTGGAATCAGTTGTTTAACATGTTCGTACGTAATAAGGGTTTATAAATTAATTTCTGTGTAGGAAATTGGAACTTGTGTGTTTGTTTCAAAATTAATTTTGTGTGTGTTTTCTAGATCAGTAATTGGATGATGGGTCCAACAGTACCATGTTTCCAAATGCGGTCACGGAATGGCGCTGCAGATTTCGAACAGGGAGTGCGGCCGTTCTCTATGAGACCACTAGCAGCAGTAGCAGCAACAGCAGCAGCGGTTCAGGTATATAACAGCAACCGATCCATGTCTAGTTAGTAGTACTCGAGTTTTTGTGCTAATATTTGGCTTCTATTATTTCATGAATGAGTGTTTGTATCTATGTTGTTCCTAAATAACAAACATATGTAGCTCGTAAATCTTAATCAGCTGATGTTTATGCCGCAAAACGTTCATTAGGCAGTCTCGGACGTCTTTTGCGTTCGTTTCAGTCTGCTGAGCTATCTTGCACATAGGTCTATTTATTACTGACTCATCTGACTTCTTGAAATAAATGGGTGTATGCTGTAGTTGTGTTAAATTAGATGGGTGTATGTACTAGCCAGGCTAGGTTGATTTTAGAGGGAAAGGATGTCCAGCATAACGCGAGTAGGTGTTACATTTATTAGCAATAAGTAGTGAAATACCATTACCTACCTACTCGGATTACTTTGATTTGGATAGGATCATGATAACACTATGTGTAGCTTCAGAATTGATGTTCATTAACTCGAGTAGGTGTTACATTAAATTAGATCGGTGAAATACGATTACCTACTTTGGTTATATATGCTGAACGAATAGAAGTTGATGTGCTTGATGAGGCGTAAAGTGTAGGCACCATGTATAAGTGATGCTTGACGAGGCGTAAAGTGTAGGCACCAGGTATACACAAGATGTGGCTTATCTTAGAACCCTTTGAATCCGATGACCAGGAATTTATTTACTTTCCTTATTTGCTGCTAATTGACAATATTTCCATATATATACCAGACCCATGCCTTATTTTCTCGTCGCTTGAGTATCTTTAAAAAGTCATAACCTAAAATCTTCCGTTTTCATCTCCTGCTGTTTAAGGGGTTTAAGCGCTGTGCATAAGTCCAACCTTTTTGATCTATCCA
>JAJJMA010187380.1:0-15817 GCA_023529015.1 Papaver nudicaule | reverse complement strand
AGGTTCAGTGTACCAGAATAGCGGGGTCTATGTACAGGCAACAGACACGAACATTAACAGATCGGGAGAAATAACCTTAGCTCCAGGGGATTATTACGGGGTTTTACAAGAGATTTGGGTGCTAACTTATCATGAAACGAAAATCACTCTTTTCAAGTGCGACTGGGTTGACAATAACAAAGGTGGGGGGGTCTCAACAGATAAACTTGGCTACACTTTGGTTGAACTTGATAAGTTGGACAAGAAGGGAGATCCATTCATTTTAGCCTCTCAAGCTAGTCAGGTATTTTATGTTAAAGACCAAGAGAACCACAAAAAATATATCGTGTTTAAGGTACCTCCAAAAAATTACATAGATGCCTATGATAATGTCGATGAGGAATTCAGTACGGTAACAACTCCTCGAAATGATTTTCAATTGCCGCCTATACATCCACGTGATCTGGGCAAGGTATCATGGAAAAATTACTCACGGGGAGACGTTCCGGATAAAACTGTGCCAAAACCCAAAGACTCAAACCCAAAGCGCAAGGCGACCTAGGATTTGTTTTGCACCGATGCTATTTGTTTTTTTTGTACTAAATTTTTTTCTGTAACACTAAGTGACTAAGTCTATATTTTAATCATTTCAAGAAATTTCCTATATATTCATGTCTAGAGAGAAGTTTTTGTTCATTATATGGAGATGAATAAATGCTTGGAGTATTCCAGTAAGGTTATAAATTGTGACTAGACTTTAGAGTGCGAATATGTATCGAGAAGAAAGAGAAGAGAGAGAGAACTAAAGCATGCTTCACGCAACACAGATATATATAGATGAGACTGAACTTGGGTTTGTCTTGTCTGAACATGTTGTCTAATATAAGATCAGTGGATGTTCATGGTTGCAGTTGTAGGGCAGTAACCTTTGTCCTTTTTCTTTTGCAGATTGTTATAAAGCTTCGGCTTCAGAGGATGATGGTTTGATTGTCTTTCTTTACAAATATTCACGTGTAGCTTACACGTCCATGATATACCCTTTCCAAAAATAAAGAGAAAAAAATACCTTCCTCGTTTTAAGGAAACTCCATTAACACCACGATTCAACCTACAGTTTACCCTAAGAAGAAAACTGCTCGAATACCAAAAACAAAAAAAAAAAAACTGCTCAGAAATATAAAATACAATTTTATCACCCAAGCTTCAAGAAGCCGATGTGGTCATCTCTCACGTCTTGAACTTCCTTTCATCTCTGGAAAACTAATATAGTTTATTTTGATCATCAACCAAGCATAACAAGCCCTTCTTTGCAACTTATATTGGGCGTGTCTTTCAAAACTAGGGTAATTTGACTATTTGACTATTATCTAGCGCGTGAAAGAATCATTTAATTTCATCTTTATGCATTTTTTGGATTAACACTGCTTTAATATTTCGGATCAATCTATTATCCTGAGTTATCTTCAAATAAGGTCTTCCGTTTATATCTCTCTTAATGGAATCTTTCTAACATTTAGCGGTCGAAATCATTGAGTGTGAATGATGAAATTTCTTTTTTTTTGACTATGTAGGTCTGTATCTTTCGAAATGTTTCTTGTTGTAGGTGTATAGTTGATTAGTATGCTTTTTGTGTTTGTCGAGTGTGATCATTAGCATCTTTATGTGATCGTAGATGTTGTTATGACCTGTATTCTGTTGTTTGATTGTGATTGTATATGAAGTTTCTTAAGTAATTACAGCAATGCTTTGTGATTTTAATTCACTGTCAAATTGTAGATTAAACTTAGGTGTTGGTGAATTCTATTTTGTTTGCAGGATGTCGGCGTTAGTGAATTAAGATTAAAGCAGTATTAGTTGACTAATTATGTCACGTTTGTGATATGTGTAACAGTATTCATTTGCTTGTAGGGTAACAACATTAGTGAATTAAAGAAATATATTGGTTTGGTATTTTATTCTAATTTTGTATGGACTGAATAGAGATTTTGAAATTAAACATGGGTGTATGGAAGAGTGGGAATGCTATGAACAGAGAATCAATTTCAAACATAGATGTACCTGTACCTACTAGGAAACACAACTTAGTACAGTAATTATCTCAAGAATGGACAAACTCTTGTACATTATTGAAGGGAGAGGTAATGTATCCAATTCGATAGTGAAGGGAGAAAAGAAATTAGGGTGTCAACTGCAAATTGAATTTGCACAAACGTAATTCTCAGATGACACCTTTTTTTTTTCTCCCTTCTAGATAGCTGAACTAGAAACTCAGTTACTTACATTTCTCACCATTATTAAGAAAAGGGTCGTAATAAAACTCCATATGGTGTTTGATCATCTCGTACATGCAGACGTATTATTTCATCTTATATATATGGTCAAGGTAAATTGTGTATATGTTTGAAAGTTTAAGTTATTGCTATTTATAAATCTGTGTTAGTCTGTTCTTTTAGATATACAAACTATAGCCATATCATCAACGTGTATTTTATTGGTGCAACAGAAAAATGGCATCTTACGATGTGGTTGAGGATGAAGATATTGTTAAAGCGTATATAATGGAAAGATACGAGCATGAAATTGATCATTTACGCCTGGACAAGATTTCCTTCATGCAGAAATTCAAAATGAAGATTGATGAAGAAGAGCGGAATCTAGCTCTTGCTTTTTTCCAAAAAGGAATTCAAGATTTTCTAGATGATAATGACGATGAAATGGCTAAGATTTGGAGTGGCACGTTTCACAAGTTTGTGTCGTTCAATAAAAATAAAAACGCTAGAAGCATCAGTGACATCAAAATTAGATTCGAAGTAATAGAAGGTATAGTGCGAAAGTTTATGGGCTATTTGTTGGTCTTTAGCCAAACAAAACCCGGACTTACACAGAAACAACTTGTGAGTTTTCATTATGTTTTATCCTCTTTTTCTTTTCTTTTTTCAAATATATATGCATATATGTATGCTATTTAAACTATAAATCATTTGATTTCAGCAAACTTATACTCGTTTGCAATACAAAAATCTGGAAGGAGAAGAGTTCTTGCACGAGAACTGTTACGAGTTTTTAAAGGAGGGAGTGGATAGATTTGATCCTTTTGAAGACAACGCATTACCGTTACGGGAGTCGGCGTTTTCAAATGTCAATTTTAGCAAGCTTATTGTCGAGGGAGATTCAGACCATCATTAAGGATGCAATCTTACTGTCGAGGGATAATCAAAACATCATTAAGGATCCGAGTTATTTTAGTAGTTGGTAATAAGCAGGCAATTTACTATGCTAGGTTTTATTTCGAACTTTAGTGTTACTAGGTTATGGCAATCTACTATGCTAGGTTTTATTTCAGCTTCTGTTTTGAATAACTTGAACTAATTTATTCCATTGCATTCTTAATAAATAATTTCCTATTAGGCAAGGCTATAATTCATTTATACATGACGGGAATGGATCCAAAGTATACCGTATGAACTGAGCACGGAGAAATTCCCTTGCCCCACCACAATGATATGCACAATGCACAAGTGCTGAATGTCCAATGGGAATTTCAGCGGATGCTACTGAATGTTTAGAAATGTACCAAATACTTGAGGATGCTGAGACACCCCTATCCAGATGACGTTCAAATTTGCTGTTGCTGGCAATGTGGAAGATACAGGTCTGTAGTTAATGGTTATGGTTATTTATTTCAGTTTTGATCAATAAGTTAAATACGAGGGATATATGATCAATTCTTTTATCAAAAAAAGATATCTGACCAATTGTTAATCAAACTTTATGTTATTCTATAATAGTAATCGAAAATAGCAACATCCGGTAAACAATCAAAAAAAAAATAATAATAACGTCCATGACCAGTTGGAAAGAAAGAAATACAAACTGAAATACATAAGAACATAAATAATATTGAAGTAATAATTTCCCTTAAGAGTAGCATTAATCCTTCAAAAAACGTACTTTATCAATGAGCCCCCCAGACTGTCCTCCAAAATCTTTCAATGAGACATTGCTCATCATGTGAGGAACAATTCCTATGCGTGTTTCCCAAGGGCAAGGCCCCCGCCAGACTTCCTTCAAGGTTCCAGTTTCAGTATTGTAACAAGATAATTGATGGCAGTCCCATAACAAGATGTTCTTAAATTTGTTGTTCTCGTGACTTCCGAAGGCCAACGGCCTAAACACTGGCCATATGATGTCCCCTATTTTTAACAAAATGCTCGCCTCGCGTTCCCAAGTGACCTCGGGACGTTTCTTGATCCAAAAATCAATCCTGAGCATTTCATTGGAAAAGTCATTATGTTTGCAGTAAATGCAGAGAGTACTTCCAAACAGCATCATTCCAACTTCTGGGTGATCATCTATATAAAACTCTTCAGGGACCTGATTGTATGAGGGTTCCGTATGTAACTGAAATTCCTCAGTATGCAAATCGAAGGATATTAATCTGTTTCCAGATCCATAAGTGTGGTCAGAATGATCGAACCAAAAAATACACCCATTTGCATATAAACCAGATTCCATAAATACATACGGTACTTCTGTGATGACCCTCCATCCCATCTTGTCGCCTAGAGTGAATATTTCCACTGAGCCTTCATCATCAATTCTAATTACCTTATACTGACCAGTAACTTCACAATAGCCGAAACCTCCTATTACATCTCTGCCATAAATCTGTGGTACTCTACGTGGCCGCGAGTCTCTTTCTGGAAGAACGAGGGACTCACCTGTTGCTGGATTCATAAGTAATATAGGATCTTGTGCGCGGTCGTGAAAATCATATAGACACACAAGACCGTTGCAAGATCCAACTATTGGGTTTAAATTAGCAAACTTGCTACTTCCACTGACCGGGTGATTTTTGAAATTGTTCGCCATTGTTGAGTAGTCTTCTTCTCGTACTCGTTGTCTGTAGAAGAGGTGTGTAACATCATCTCCTCCATAGTACTCTGATGAAGCCGAGATAAGTAGACCAGTTTTTTTTCCGTCAAGGATGGTCTTCCATTGTTTGCATACCAATTTGCTGTGAGAAACACTCTCTGTTGTAGGAAGACGGACTAAAATTTTTGTAGTTAATTCCTCTGGTAATTTATCCATTGTTGTTAGTGTTGAATGATGGGATAAGGATATTTAGGATTATTGTGTAGAATACTGAACTTATATAGACATCCAATATACACGTCTGTTCAGTCGACAAATGCATTGGTGCAGAACTGCAGATGCTTGTACCCTTTCGGGAAAAGACTCCTCATTTTCTACCAAAATGTAACGGAATTTCAAGAGATGCGTTTTTCCATCACAACATAGTTATATAGGGGCACTTAGAATGTCTTGAACTTTATATAGACATTCAATGGACGCAACCAATATACGCGTCTGTTAAGTGAAATGCATGTACCCCTTCGGAAAAGAATACAACATTGCAGAAGATGAGAGTTCCATGACAAACGCGCTCATATTGGTCTGATGACTCTGGTTAATGTGTAGGTTAAGCCCAACTGCAAAATACGTCTGTAACAGATCCTAGGCCTGATCAGATTTATCTTGGGCTGTAACCTAAATTAAGCCCATCGTTGCTGTGTAAGTTCTAAACGATCTTATGGACTAGAGGGCTTACCCGGATGCTCGAGCCTGGTTCATGCACCTAAATATTAGCTCGCGGACATGGGCCCCTGACCCGGTTCAGAGGTCCGTCCATTTTGTTTGTCACGTACCCTTAGATATAGATAGATCGCGTGGCAATATAACCATATTTAGGCAGCTCAACTCTTATTGTCCTCGAGTGGCTATAGATGCTGGCTATGGACACCAACAAGTATGTAGAATTGGTGAGTGTCGAACTGAAACCTCCACATTGGACACGCAGAGTAAAAATTGATTTCTTCAAGTGTCTACTAACCCATATTTTGTCACTTTTCATCATTTTTGTCCCGGAGTAGCTACAGATGCCGGCTGTGGACACCCAACAATAATCTCGAATTGGAGAGTGTCGAATGAAAACCGACACGCTGAGAAAACAATTATTTCTTCAAGTGGCAATCTACCCATATTTTGGCACCTTACATCTTATTGTCCTGGTATGGCTATTGAGCTGTCTATGGACACTCAAGGAAATCTCTAGTTGGTAAGTGTCAAATGAAAACTCCAACAGTGGACACGCATAGAAATTATCGAACATCTTGACGTTGCTATCTACTGGTAGATAGACACTGACAATGACAAACACAAGCTCAACGTGCCTTTATGATTCCCGAAGGCTACTGAATCAACAGCGTAGTTATATCTGAGCAAATGGACACTTGAAGAATTTATGGAATTGCTTTCACGTTGCTATTCAACAGTCATTCGACACTGCTTTGACAAACACATAGGAGAGTGACAATGTGGTCAGTAGTTGCGACGGTTGATAGCTCAATCCTTGCCAAGGATCCTGTAAGCAATCAAAACCGTCGTATAAAGGGGGAATACAGACACTACATTCACCCAGACGTGTTTATTGGACGTCGTATCGCCACTTGATTCAAAAACCGTCACATGGCTCCATGAAAAAACCGTCTTAAATGCTCATTTGTGTACTAGTGAATTTCAATAATTTTTACACCCCAACATTCGGCCTCTATAAAAATTTATCGTGAGGGCCGAATAATTATTCGGCCCCTAAACGGCGCTTGTCCAGGTACCACAACACCCATCAAGCCATTCAATGATTCACGCATGAAAGAATAAGTAATCCCAAGATCTTCTATGTGGGTATAATTCCTCACCATTTTGGAATAGCAAACAATTTGAAAAATAAATTGGTATAACAACCTTTAGAAGTTGTGTCAAAACCTTATATAGAGGAGCCCCAACGGATCTATTCTTCAACTCCAACGGATCTATTTTCGAACTCCAACGGATCTATTTTTGAACACAACTACTCTTTTTTTATATTATTAAACATTCGGCCCCCATTTGTAACAGAAATAGAGGCCGAATACGTATTCGGCCTGCAACATCTCCCACTAATAGAAGCCGAATGCTAATTCGGCTTATATTTCTACATCATTAGGAGCCGAATCAGCATTCGGCCCTCACGATAAATTTTTATAGAGGCCGAATGCTAATTCGGCTTCTATTAGTGTGAGATGTTGCAGGCCGAATATGGATTCGGCCTCTATTTCTGTTACAAATGGGGGCCGAATGTTTAATAATATAAAAAAAGAGTAGTTGTGTTCAAAAATAGATCCGTTGGAGTTCGAAAATAGATCCGTTGGAGTTGAAGAATAGATCCGTTGGGGCTCCTCTATATAAGGTTTTGACACAACTTCTAAAGGTTGTTATACCAATTTATTTTTCAAATTGTTTGCTATTCCAAAATGGTGAGGAATTATACCCACATAGAAGATCTTGGGATTACTTATTCTTTCATGCGTGAATCATTGAATGGCTTGATGGGTGTTGTGGTACCTGGACAAGCGCCGTTTTGGAACCGTGTTTTTGATGTGTTCGTGAGTGCTACGAATAATCCGAATGATAGAGATGAAAATGAAATTAGAACTCGGTGGAACCACATTAGCGGAGAAATAGCTGAGTTCGTCCGAATTAGGAGAGCAATGGCCCAAAGCAATAGAGGTGTATCACGCGAAGAAGTTTTCAATCTAGCTCGGCAGCGATATTACCTTATCCATCACCGAGAATTCAAGTTTGTTGAATGTTATGAAAGATTGAGGGCGGTCAATGAATTAGTTTGGTGAAATGTTTGGAAGCGGTCAATAATAGTTTGGTTTACTTATTATTATTGTTGTATTTTCATCTTTGCATTGTGGTTGTCTAAGTTCTTTACCGTTTAATATATTCGGCTTCTATTTTTAAACTATCGTGAGGGCCGAATGTACATTCGGCCTCTATATCTGTTTCTTTTGAAAGCCGAATAATACCCTCCTTAACTACACCTACCAACCATATATTACTCAATTTATTCGGCCCCTAAAAGGAAACTATCGTGGGGCCGAATTCACATTCGGCCCCTAAAAGGAAACTATCGTGGGGGCCGAATATTAATTCGGCCCCTAAAATTCCCAGATTTTAGAGGCCGAATGTTACGCTGAGTTTCAATAATTTTTAAACCCCAACATTCGGCCTCTATAAAAATTTATCGTGAGGGCCGAATGCTGATTCGGCTCCTAATGATGTAGAAATATAAGCCGAATGCTAATTCGGCTTCTATTAGTGGGAGATGTTGCAGGCCGAATACGTATTCGGCCTCTATTTAAAAGCCGAATAATTAAAAATATCAAAAAAGGGTGGAAACAATGGAAAGGAGAAACGTTTAAATACGAACAACACTACCATCCAAACATGGAAATGCATGTTTCTAATTAATAATATCAAAAAAAGTGCATTTCGTGTGAGCCGAATGTACCAAAAAAAGAATTGCATCCAAACCCAACAAAAAAACAACAAGAACATTCGGGAAAACGTAGTAGGTTAACCCAAGTCGGTGACCATCTCCTCGATTCCTTGAACTTCTTCAAATCCGGCCGTCGTTTCTACTTCTTCAATGTAAGAGTGCATTTCAATCAAATCATCACATCCAAGTCTTCACGATCACCATCCGATACGTTACATTGAGGGATGCCTTGCTCCATGTAGTAAGCGGTCCATGCATCAATTCCCGTCTTGTATTTGTTATACCAATCACATGAGTAGTTTCTCTCTACGTTTTCCCAAAAGCTATGGGGATGAAATGGAGGTAGTGGGCAACTAGGTTGTAGCTTCAGACCAATAAAATGACATCTTCCAACATGCCCGATGAAAAGTCTCCTATCATTCACATTGGCATCGCAAGGAGTCTTAAGCGGTACATAAGTTTGACTCAAAGCAAAGGAGTAGAAATGTACCACGCAATTGAATGCCTCCGCTATAAGGAACCCGCATATTGGAAAATCCATCCAATGGTCATCTTCGATTCTAGGGCCTCCACGTAATTTCCTTCGAAATTGTATAAATTCCTCATTTGTACCCGCTACTCCCCTAATGCCATCCTTCATCATTTCTTTGTAGAAATCCCGGTTGTTGCATAGTGTGAGGTCTAACCTCTCTCGAATGTAGTTGCATTGATGCCAACTGGGTGTCGGAGAAGCCGCGAAGGGACCTAGTTGCTCGCCCGTCACATGATACCCACAATTGCCATCTCCTTCAACATCTTCCATGCTTATAATATAAGGTCGGATGATCTCGGGAAGGTCCTCCATGTAGTTGTCATATATCATGTTGAATTTCCTACAAAGATTACCCGACTTATCCTTTGGTGCCGAAAATTTTCCAAATGCATGTTTTGTCTTGCGAGTTATTTCCTTCTCTTGTGGTGTCGCCATCTTCTTACCCTTGCCTTTCTCTATTTCCAAGGTAGGTTGCTTGGGAGACGGTAGAGTGGGAACAAATACATTCTTGGGGATGATGTCTTTTAGAGTCCACTTCTTGTTGTAACTAGGTTGTGTGCTAGGTGTCTTACTCCCATTATTGTTGCCATCTCCCACGCTTGATGGAGCTTTGTTTGCCCGGCTCCTCTTCCTTGAGCTCAACACACTATCTCTATCTTGTACCGGCATCCCCAACTTCTCCATTTCCTTCCTCTCCTCCTCATACTTTGCATTGTGGTACTCAATACCGAAAGGATTTCTTTTTGTGTAATCTTTAGACGCTTGCAAATTGTGAGCTCTAGTTGCCTTCCTCGTCATAGTTTGCTTCGACCTACCCTTTCCCGGCCTAACCTCCGGTTCTTCCAATCCCTCCTCGGTGTATGGCTCCACGATCGGTATCAACTCGTGCAATAGAATTTGCCTTTGCGCCCGGTTACTTCGGTTGTACTTCTCAAGGAGCCTTTTTCCAACATCCGTCTCCTCCAAGGGTTCGTCGGGATCATCGGTTGGACGAGGAACAAAGCTTAATTGCTTCCAATGTGGATCAATATCCTCAAAAGGTATGAGATCGGGGTCTTCGTAGTTGGCCATGATATGTCGACATGGAAGTCCCATCGATTCCATCAACATGCAATTACATTCATCGCCCGGTTGGATGTTGTGTTTATCCTTTTTCTTTCTCTCTTTCATCAATATCTCGATGCATAGATGTGAGACGTTATGAGTAAGGCCGCGGAGCATCTTGTGGTCCCCATAAGTTTGGTGTTGCATCATCCTATTCCATTCAAATTCTTCAAGGATCCTCCTAACATCACATGTGAAATACTCATTCCATGAATCGAAGAGGGAGACGAACGAGTCGATACACCCAAATAAGTTCTTCTTCAATCGGTAATGAGACGCCTCCACCATGCTTGTGGCTCGGTTCCCGAAGTGTTTGTGTTCATTCGTGAAAGCGTAAATAAACCGTATTGCATGATGATCCAACAATTCTTTCTTCAAATACTTAATGACTTCGTCGAACTGTACGCTCCAACGATCAACAAACAATTCATACCTTGAGTTATAAATTCCACGGGTCGGTGAAAAAACCAAATTATCCCACTCTTCCGAGAATAATCTAAACATTTCTTCATTCGCTTCAAACTTAGCAAGGAACTCCTTTTCCAAAGGCTCTCGTTGATCTTCCGGTGTCTTTTTAATCTTCTGAATTTCACCCATCTTGATAGGTTGTATTATCGGTTGGCACTTTTTCTTGACACAATTCCAAATGTGATAGGTGCAAAGGAAGTTCACGGCGTCGGGAAATACCTTTCTTATATCCGCCATCAATGCATCTTCATGGTCGGTCACAAATACCTTGGGAAGCACTTCCGGATCGTAGAGCATCTTACATGCGTCCAATGCCCATTCATAACTCTCGGTCGTCTCGTCATTCATAAAAACAAATGCCACAGTGAATGGTGCCTTTGTCGACGTATGACCAACTATGTTCAACAAGGGCATTTGATACCTATTGGTTTTGTAAGTGCAGTCCAACAAAAGAACTTCTTGAAAGCATAAGGCCAATTGGACCATTGTCGGGTGGGCAATGAATAAGTTCCTCACTCTTCCTTTGCCATCCAAATCCTTCTTGACCGTGTAGTTGTGTTGCTCAAATAACCACATCAATTGTTTAATCACACTCCTACCTTGGCAACCCCTCCTTTTAATTGTAGCTCTTGCATTGTATACTTGTTTCAAGCTACTCTTGTTCTGCGGGTTATCCTTTTTCAACTTCCCTAGTATTTTTATGGGAGGGACACGTAATTCCGACAACGTCTCGATTTCCTTGTACTCATTTGGTTTGAATGCTCCGACTTTGTAGTTTCCGTGAAGGTCATGTGGACGTTCGTGATTATGACGGCAATCCATGTTTGGATTCATATGCCAGAATTCTTCGGTACGGTTGTAGTTAAAAACTACCTTGAAAGGGCAATTCGCTTTCCTTGTCATTGTCTTGTACCTTTTATCCGTCTTCCCGGGCTTTCGAACTTGTTTCTTCGTGTGTCTTCTCACCAAGGTGCTTAACCCACTCCTCTCACAAACCATCACTAACCGCCATTCCTTGCTTTCCCTACCTTTTACGAGCACGCCCATTATTCTCTTTGCATGTTCTACGATCCAATCTCGGCATTCGTCTCTACTTTTCCAAGTCTACATAATCAAATCGAAACAACTAAGAATTTGAAATACAATGGGGTTGACTAAAAGAGAAGAGCGAGGTAAAAAAAACCTACCAATCCGAGAAAAGGTAGATAATGATCTCTAGTATCTTCGTGAATGGTTTGTAAGGGATCCACATCTTCGGCGGTTGTTTAAATACCACCCGGAACAACCTACAAGAGAGAAACACATGTAAGCATGCAACATTCGGCCTTCAAATGTTAGTAGCCGAATCCACATTCGGCTTTTATTTTGGCTCATAGTGCCAGCCGAATTAACATTCGGCTGTCACGATAACTCATGTTAGAAGCCGAATGCACATTCGGCTGTTAAAATTCACAAGCCGAATTAGCATTCGGCCTCTATTATGAGAGCTTTTGCCAGCCGAATGTGACGCTGTAAAATAAGAAATCAAGTTCTTATTCAGCAGCCTACATTCGGCCTCTATTGGTACTTAGGTTAGCAGCCGAATCCAGATTCGGCTTCTAAAGTTTAGAGGCCGAATGTGGCTATATATTTCGAAAAAAACAACATTCGGCCCCTATTATGGCAGCCGAACTGTTCTTCGTCTTGAACATTCGGCTGCCATAATAGGGGCCGAATATGGCGCTGGTGAGACATAAAAGTCTCACCTTTAGCTCGATTTCGGCCATAAAACATGATTTTGAAGCATACCTGTGTATTTGAAGCAATGGGTTCATCATATAAGTGCTCATCTTCAGGATTTGGGACAAAAAAATCATCGAAATCGTTGTTTTCTTGAGTTTCCGGTAAAACGTTTCGTGACGATGAAGATTCTCCCATAACCGGATTTCTCGCAACGATCATCGTATGTTTGTTACGATGAGGTTGATCAATGTTATCCCCCCCAAACATTTCACAAAACACACAAACAAAACAACAATCACACCAAAAAACCAAATTTTTTTCTTTTTTTTCCCTCTTTTTCTTCCCCTCTCCACACAAAAATCTCCCCAAAATTCTGATTTTCTCTCACCTAAATTATCTAAAAACTTAAGTATATACTTCACTCTAATCTTATTATTAACTCTAATCTTATTATTAACTCTAATCATGTGAGGGGTAGTTTAGTATTTAAAAAAGTTGGAAAACTAAAGGGGTCTCAAAAATTACTAGGGGGAGTGACGTCGGGAGGGCTTGCATACTTTGGGAAGGGCTCAAAGCAAGTTTCAAATGAAATGTCGCAACAGTCCACTACTACAACTACAGCTGAAAGAGAAAAAAGGGGCCCAAAGCTATTCCTGAAAAAAAAGGGGCCCAAAGCTATTCCTGAAATAAACACCCAAAGCTTAACATTTCCTCTCTTTCTTTCGAAGATTTTATGAAAATGAGCCTGAGTTGAAGATTACATGTACGACTCTAACACAAGGGATTTGTGCGACTGGTAAAGTGAGTCGTGCTCTTGAGTTAAAAACAATACGTACGTTGAAATGGAATTGCAGACGTATTCTGTCATCATAGATACACTTTGCAAATGAGGTTTAGTTGATGAAGCTTTGGTTTGTCTTCAATGAAATGCTTGGAGATTCCAATGTTGTTCCTGACGTAGTTGCTTACAATTCTTTGATCAATGGGTTTTGCAATTCAGGACGGTTGGACGACGGGAAGAGACTTTTGGTATTCTAAGCTGCTGCAGCTTTAGAAATGCAGGTATGGCAGAGTGGGGATTCCGTTCAGATGGCGAAAAGAGAGGCTCGATGAGGTAAACAAATAGGCTTTGTTCATTCGAATTTTGTGTTTTTTCAAGGTCTTCATCATTTCAGCTGAAGCTGAAGTGTTATAATATGCCTAACTGAAGGCATTTAACTCAGGTTTCTAGTGCACCGTTTCATCTGTTGGATCTCAGTTAGAACTTACATGTACGTATATGTTGCATTTATCTTTTTGCATCTTTCTCCATAGTTTTCGCATGCTATTTATTACGGATTACTGTTCTTACCTTGGTCATTGTAATATTTTCTGGCAATCCTTGTGTCGTATCTTAGTAATATTAACACTAAAGACAATAACGCCTGCCTTAGTAGCCAGCAAAGCAAGACCATGGACCTACTTAAATTGAAATTCGGTGTTTAAAGTTTTAGATCTTGATAGACCAAAATCTGCAATGGTGAGAATTGCCTACTAAATTAGTATTACATAGATGAAAAGGAAAATATTAAATATCAGTTAACTGAGGTATCATAGGGGCAAAGCTGCCATCATCCATTGCAGCAATGAGGTATAACCTCGAAATGCTTTTTTCTTTCTAGACAGAACCCCACATTTCCTTTTCTGCTGACATTGTTGGTCAAGTCTTTAGGATAGGTATATTGTTTAGTATCATACCTTGGATAGTGTATATAGATTAATATGGTGGGGTTGTTTGTCATTGATACGTGTATTTGTTAATGTATTGGTATGGCAAGAGACGATTTGGGTGGTTTGAAAATTTCCACTCAAGCTCGGTCCATTTAGCAAGCAGCAAGGATCTGAGTCAATGACTCAATGCTGGTGTAGGGAGTTTGAAAGTTCCCTAGATGAGGATTATTTCAGGTAATGATGTTTTTATAATACTCTGGCATTAATCTCTCTTTGTTGACCTTTTCTATCTTTCAGGAATGCTGCACACCATGCTTTTCTGTTAGCCTGGAAGATGACAATGACTGGCTTCCTAATCCATTTATAAAACCAGAATATTACACTTGTCCTATGCCGGCAGTCTTGAGTCTTCTTATTTTATACTTATATACTTCCACTAAACCCAACCACTTTTTTTGATCAAAACTGAAGGCCAACGACTTTTTGTTTCAAAACTGAAATCCTAGTAATCAGAAAGACAAACACAGAGAGAGGAGGAACATCCCTAATCTATTCCCTCGGGTACGTAATTTCTGTTGTATGTTTCTTACAAATTTGATCTTAGTTTAGCGATAATGTATTCGAAATAAATAGCTGTTTTTGATTATAGTAGTGTGTCTTTCTTTTTGGTATAGCGGCGAATTAAGGGCTCATGGATAGACTTGATGGTCCTGCTAATCTAATGGTAGTGTCAGATCTTGACATGACAATGGTACGTACGTAGACCATCATATGAACGATGAGCACACTTCACAGCTAAGGTTCAATACTTTGTGGGAATCCAATTACCGTCACGATTCTTTGTTGGTTTTCTCGACGGGGCGTTCACTCGAAACTTACAAGTTACTGAGGAGAGACACACCAATGATAACTCCAGATGTAATTATAACGTCTGTCGGAACTGAGATAGCATATGGTGAATCCATGGTGCCAGATAGTGGCTGGGAGCAATTTCTTAATCAAAACTGGGATAGAGACATTGTCATGGAGGAAACATATAACTTTCCTGAATTGACATATCAGGTATATGTTTGTGACTTGTTTATTATCCGGTCGAAACTTGAATGGAACTCACGTGATTATATCTTTAAAACCATGGTCTAGTGTAGTTGGAATCTGAATAGTTGTAAGCTTGTATTGGCTGAGTTTAATGCAGTCAGAGTCACAGCAGAGACCATACAAGGTTAGCTTTAACGTAGGGAAGGAGAAAGCCGAGGGGGTGACCAAGGCTCTCTCAGAGTGTCTTGCAAAACGTGGGGTAAGATACACGGGATGGCATGTTTTCATTTGCTACAAAATTCTACTTTTAGTTCTTGTTTAACTTCTTATTTGCCTTTCTTATTGAGCAGTTGGACATAAAAATAGTTTACAGCGCCGGCCATGCTTTAGATGTTTTACCAAAACGCGGAGGTAAAGGGCAGGCTCTTTTCTATCTACTGAAGAAATTGGGTGATGGAAAACAACCCCGTAATACTCTTGTTTGTGGTGATTCTGGCAATGATTCTGAGCTCTTTAGCGTTCCAAATGTATATGGTGTCATGGTTTGTATCCTAAGCATAGTTCCCTCAGAAATGCAATCATTGTGTTAAAACAGACTGCTGGGTATAATTTTGTGTCACTTATCTACGTTATGCAGGTAAGTAATGCGATGGAGGAGCTTCTGCAGTGGCACACTGAAAATGGGGTGAACAACCCTAAGATAATCCATGCAACTGAGAGGTGCGCATCTGGAATCATACAGGCCATTGGTCATTTCAAGTTAGGACCAAACCTTTCACCAAGAGATAGGGACTTCCCAAAAAGCTGCCTTCCCAACACAAATCCTGGTCATGAAATAGTAAAATTCTACTTGTCTTACGAGCGATGGCGACGTGCAG
>JAJJMA010187377.1:0-18439 GCA_023529015.1 Papaver nudicaule | reverse complement strand
CTTGACCTCTCGAATTCATCACAATCCTTTATTACATCATCACACTTTACCCCTCAGATTCTCTTTATTGTTTTACACCTAAAACAAATATGATTTCTCCCTTAAGTGGTGTGATTGTTCCACGTGAATTGTGGATGATTGTGGTTGAGTGTTCTAGCTGTTCGTCTCGGAATCCCAACTGTAGGAATCGTTTATAGAATAGAATATTATAGGTGATCCCTTCGTTAACTAACACCTTCGTGATATTCATCCCGTGGATAGGTAGGGTGATGACTAGTGGCCCACTGCTCCCTTGCATTTGCCGATCCTCCCTCGACTCTTCGTTTCTTGGTTTAGATAAGTATACTTCGCTCTTGCTATTTTTTTGAGAGTTGTTGTCGTTTCCTTGTTGTCCTTCGGGCTTGGGTGCAGATGAATGTATTGGCTGAATTCTCCTCGACCTATGTATCTTTCTATCGTACTCCGAAGATGTTTGCAGTTATCAGTGGTGTGCCCCCGTGTTTGGTGATATTCGCAGTAATCTTTGTGGTTGCTTGTTTCTTTTCTCTGTTTTCCCATGGTGGTTGGGTAAATGAAATCCTTCCTTCCTTCTTCCCTCCTCAATATCTCTGACGGTTGCAGAGTTAGGTCTGAATATAGTACCTCTTGGTATTTTCCCATGCTTCGGCTATCCGACGGGGTTGTCCTCTGCCTGAGTTTCTTCTCCAATTGATGGCTCTCCGCAACGCGCTTTTTTGTCCTGAATTGATAGGCTTCATTATTCGTTGTCTGGGAAGCTTCGCTTTCGTGGTCCTTCTCGCTATCCTTCCTTTGGATTATTCGCAGTTCCCCTTACTGCTTGCACATGTTGGTTCTTAGCTCCATTGTCAGTAGAGTGGATCGTTTCAAGTCTAACTTGTAACATCGTGTCTCCAGCTCCTCGGTCCGCAGTTCTTCCTTCTGAGTATCCTTCTTGCTACTTCGTGGGCTTTCTTCGTTATCCTCGTCGGTATCCCCGCCTTCGTAATTTAATATACTCAGAATGCTTTCTTGGTTTTGCTGCTTCAAAGCCAGAGTTGATAGTTGACCTATGATTCTTTGATTAGCATCGGTCATGTTTATCTCTCCGTCTTCACTTATCTGCCTCGGCTCTTCACGGGCTGCTTCATTCACTCCCTTAATCATCCTCAGCACACTATCCATCCGACTGTGGTAGGGTGCTGCTCTGGTGTTTTCCGCAGTTGCTTTACTATCCTCGTGCTCCGAGGGAGTTCTGGCTAGTCTCCAAAGTGTCGGCTCGCCAGTCTTCTAATTTTTGTACTGCTTTATTGTCTTTTAGAGCTTGCAGCGCTCCTCACCACCTGAAATATATAAAAGAGAAAATTACCTCGTAGCTTTGTACGTGGTGGTTGTTAGTGACATATTTTTCACGCTCTTGGAGCTAGTTAAACGTGTTTTGGGACTCAGTATTATCAGGTTTGCCGACGTAGGTGCTCCCCAAATGTTCATATGGTCGTATGTCGTATGACCGTCAAATCCACAAATGGTGGAGTTTATGTAGCGGAGATTTGGCTTAGTCCAACATCTACGTCTGCTACCACCTTGTTCTCCTAAGCGTTCTTCGGGTGAAGATAGTTTAGATTGACTCTAGTGTTATTGGCGTGTGGGCAGCGTTTTGTCCTCAGATCTGAGTTTTTTCGTGTTGCGATCTCTGCTTCGTCCGCTTCGTTTTTCCGGAGAATAAAAAAGCGAAAGATGAGAGGGATACTCGTGGGAAGATACCAAAGAGCACAAAGGTCTTATTCAGTAGCAAACTAGTTTGTATATATGTAACACTAATATATTTATTTGTTATTCTAGACTTAATTTTTCAAAGCTAAACCCCTAATTTTATTCTTAAAAAACCATTTTGAGTTACTGGAAAATCTTTGTAAAGGAAATCGAATAAAAACGAGCAGAATCCAAACATGCGTTGAAAACTATGCTGCTGAATTTTACCAAGACACTGGTCCCTGTTTCTAGCGCCAAACTGTTGATACTAATTATCCTATATCAAACACTCATGTAACTTCGAGGTTGAAGATGGTTATCAACTATACGTTATTTTGGATCCTCGTCCTTGGTCATATCCAATGAATGGAACAACGATCTTAAGGACTCATCAGAACTCTCAAATGATAAATAATCTTAAAAGCAAACTGAATTAGACGGATCCACAACGAAGTGTTTCATCTCCTTATCATTAAGATCTTTTCATGGTGGTAATACATATATCTACAATATAAAACTTTCTGGTGTTTATTAAGTTCGATTCAATACAACTGGGGAATGATATTGTGCCGTCTATTCTCCCGGTTCCGGAAGGTATTTGACTATAATATCTCCTCTTGTGATTTTTCTCGACCCCCTCCCTCCCTTGATGAGGAGGAGTATTTATAGTGATTATGAGAGTGGATTCCTCTTTGCTATCCTTCGTTTCTTCTGATGTTCTGATGGTCTTTCGCGACAGCTGGCTTCTGCACACCGCCCTTATGGTGCAATGCTGTGTTGACACCTTTTCCTTGGTATTTATCTTCGTTATACGGATCCCTTGATGCTCTCGATGTCTTTATTCTTATCCGTTAAGTTGCTTTATACCGCTGTCTGTTGCATCCAGGTGCTGACGTGTGCCCCTAGCCTTCTATATCCCTATAAAGTATTGATGTGACCTCCCGGAGAGTGTTGTGAGTCGGTGATGCCTTCCATCGTTCTTTGGATTACCTCGGTGGCCTACTTCAGAGTGGTTTCGTACCTTGCTTCGTCTTCTCTGTTGTGCCTTCTTGCCTCTAGTTGGGGTTTATTGGATAGCGATATTTATGCATTAACACCTTTATAAGCCGCTGTTATTGTTGATATTGTCAAAACCTAAGGAAATTGTTAAAACTGCTTTCACCATCTGGTGCTTAGTATGAAAAATTACTGTTCTACACTAGCCAGGGGACTTAATGTAGATGGTGAAAAATGAAAGAGGGATACAAATGTAAAATGACCCTCTTATTATGCCTTGCCCAGAGGCGATTGCCTACTCAGGCACATCTCTACAACTCAGAATACAACCTGTTCTGCAAGCTGAATATACTCCCTATGAGTTTTCTCTTATAGCTCCCGGGTGGAGAGAATAATATCGTAGCGCGATACCAAATAACCCACCGACTCATAAATCCATCAATTTACCCCATGCCGACATCAACTTGAATTCCTCAACATCAGAACTAAATTGCTCACTGGTACAATGGTGGAGAATCAATAGAGACGCATCCTCATGGATTTCCTCTTAAAGTACGACTCAACTTCTGAGTCTCAATGAAAACCTCAGAAACATCGTAGTTCTAGGCCTGCCCAGAGCTCTCAGAGAAGTATACAACAGCCTAAACACACTTAGGCAGGCCATAACCTAAATATAGAATGACCTAGTATGCCATGGCTAAGCATGCCATGACCTAAAAATACGCCATAGCCCAAGTGCACAAGCACGCCATAGTCTAAATGGCTTGGCCTGATATACCATAAAATAATATGCCTTGGCCATAAGGCCATGACGCCATGCTCATGGCGCCACAAATTCTTGGCCTTGGCCATGGCGCCACAAAAGATTTGGCCTTGGCCTTTGGCCAAGGCCATTCCCATAAATCCATGGAGCCACATCTATCTTGGCCAAGGCCGTAGCCATGGAGCCGTGGCCATACATGCACAACCTTGCCAAGTTCAATTAAAGGCCACGTTACAAACATATGGCCACACAACACTGTTTAACTCAACACAATCACAAAACATCTTCATATTACACGAGATATCAAAACATCACACCAGGGGATAACTTTAGGGGTAATGGTTTGGCGGTCTACGGCAGTTAGAAAGAAATTGACGGAGATGACAGACAGTTACAAAAGATGGTGCTGAGTGAACATGTTTTACACGACTATGGTAGTTAACAAAACATTCTCATGTTCTCTACTCCTCCACTCTTCCACGACTTCCACCTTCTATGTCGAGAGATCAGGTTGAGTTCAACACTATAAATAGATGCTTCTTCTATCTTACAAGGCAGAACATTTGTAAACACCAGAACCTTAGAGAAAACATACCTGAGTATTCAACACACTTCTAGCCTTGAGATTTCCAGTCACACCTACGACGGAGGTCTTGAACTTTCACACCCAGAAACACTCATCCTCAACCTGATCTCAAATTCCTTTCACTGTTTTCCTCTCTAAATCAACCTCTAACCTCTCTGTGACTGAAGCAATACTTGAACGGCCATTGACTTGGTTTAGGCTTGTCTTATTCGGTTTTGATCTCGAGCACTACAAAAGTACTCATAGCGGTACAATGTTTTTCAGGCAAAAACAACAGTAAACCAAGCTAGTGGGGGCTGCGGATCACCCTTCCCATAGGATTTTCGTTACTTGCCATGCCTCAAGCTGGCTTTGTCTATCGAGGTCGTAGGTACCTGGTTGGCCTGGGTACATAGGAGATTATGGTAGGTATCGAAGATGCCAAGTATCCTCCGAGGAGGCTTGAGTTAGGTATCTTGGATACCTGTTTTGTCTAAGTAGAGCAGGAGGCTTATGGTAGGCAACTACTTTTGACATCGATAATCAAGTAGCACTATGGGGGAGTGTCGGTCAAAGTCGGAGCTTAGACATGGTATTGTGTTCCCACTACACCAAGTTTGGCGAATTGCCACACAATTTAGCAACGGTAATGCTGCCGTTGCGGAATAGCAACTCTTTTGGGCCGTTGCGGAATTCAGCAACGACCTAACTCACGTTGCTAATAGCAACTCTTTTTTTATTACACGTGCGAAGTAAGCGTGCGGGCGTAAACACCTCTCCACACTTTTGAGTATGTTTATGCCCAAACCAGCTATGCCTGAGTATTTTTTCACCCCGAGATGTGAAGTGTGTGGGATGGTTGTGTGCCATGGCTGCTTAGACTTTAACCCTCCATCGATCTAACCTAAGTCCTCCTCAGCCTCAAACCCTTTTCTCCTTCGTCTATCTTCTGCAGCCATGTTCTTCTCAGGTCTTTTTCTCTGGAAGCTCATGTTCTTCCGATTGCAAGCTAAAATTCCTGAATCAATACCTCAACTTGCTAATCCTTATATCATATTCAAAACCCTTACCAGATCTGATCGAATAAAAAACCCTAATTCAAATTTATGTAACCCTAAAATATCGATACCTCTTCTGATTCTCGTTTATAAACTTAATCCATTCGATTTAGGGATTTCAGTTCATCAATTCGAGTTATGCTTATGTTGTTTTCATATTCTTTCCTGTATTCGATTCGATTTAGGGTTTTAATTTTTTTATTTTTTTTTGTTGTTGATGCAGCAGTCGGTGGAAGACTGAGTTCAGTTGGATTTCTCAAAGATTACTAGTATAACATCTTCATTCCTTTTGATTTGAAGGTCAGTTGGTATTTGCTCCATATATATATATATATATATATTATATTTTGACCCGATCCAAAATGCTAACTTGGTTTAGCAACAGAGAGAAAGAGATTGAAACAAAGGGAAAATATGAATGAAGTGGAATGGTTAAGGCCTCTTGTGAGATCAAAGTTTTGGGATTATGGTGTTGTTTGGAAACTAAGAAATGATGCCACAAGGTAAACAGAATTAGACTGTGCTTTTACACTGTGGGTATATATCAGTGTGTGATTTGATTCATCTTTTTGTGAAATTTTGATTTCAGTGTTATGGAGTGGTTGGGTTGCTGTTGTGGTGGAGCTGAAGATGAAATCCAAGATGGTGGAGAAGAAGGCCAATTATCTAAGCCTTGTAGAGATTTGGTGTTTCAACACTTTAGAAAAACTAAAGCTTGTGAGGCCATTGCCAAGTTGCCTACTACCCTTACTTTAGACTCTGGGTACTCTCTAATCTCTATCACTATCCCTATGTCTGTCTATCTATGACTTATAAACTTTATCTTTTATAACCAGGATCCATGGAAAAGTTCTACTCTCTGGCAAAGCAAGGTGGCTCAGGCTTGAATCCAACTCATGTCAAAATGTGGGTAGTCTCATTTTCTAAGCAAACAGATTCAAAGATTGTAACCGGTGTGGAGAGATGTCACAGAAGCTATGGTTCTTTAAAGATCAAATCAGCAAGGCCGGTCTATCATCTTATGCTCATCCTGGCATGCAATCTGATATTGAATTGGAAGATTTATGGTTACGTGAATCATGTAAGTATCTTTCTTCACGAAGTAGTTTCTTAATACATGTTAGTTGCTCATTTTAGTTGTATCCTTCTATACTGATCACATGCTTTTGCCAGGGCAGGGCAGGGCAGTTTAAGATTGGAACCAGGGCAATTTGAAGGAGAAACCAGGGCAGTTTGAGATTGGAAGCGTCAAAGGACTCGTTTGCGCAAACCCAAGTAGCACCAGTGAAAGGTTCAAATACTTGTAAGTATAACAGCTAGACTTAATTTGGGATGTTTGATATTGCAACAAATACTTTGTGCTTAGGGTTTAATTCGCGTATTATGAACAGGGAAAAGTCTGATCATTATCAGAAACTTGCTAATGGACAAGCACCAAAGGTGAGGAAAATCACTACTCAATGTTGTATGTCCCAAAATTACTGTCATTTGTCTGTGTGCTGATCATGTGAACTAACTATGTCGGAAACAATTTATGGTAATTGCTTGTGCAGACTCAAGAGTATGTCCAGGAGAAGCCTTTGTTGTACGAAATGTGGCTAATTTAGTTCCTCCATTTGATGTTGTATTATATGCTTAATCTCTTCTGTACATAAGTTGTAGTTTGGTTCAAAATACCATTTACAGATGAAAAGTCTTATTCTTATAGCTGTATCGGCATATTCTTCATGAACTTGCTATGTAGATCCTATAATTGCAAACATGTAAAGATCATGCCTACTAATTGTAGTTTTTCCTTGGGAAAGTTTGAGCGACACCTTAATTTAGTATTTCATTCACATTATTCAGTGATAGCTTTAGGATCTGTATGAATCATATGCTGAAGTATTGATGATTTGCACCGTTGTCTTCTGGTTTTCATGTTCATGATTGTAGTCGTATGCTTGACGATTTGTTATTGATTGATTCTGGGCAGTTTATGTCTTCTCTTGAGATAGGGGGCATTGGACGCTGAGGCATATCTAGAATCTAAGAGTGTGTTGCAGATTTTGTGGGAAGTTGGTACCTCTAGCTATGCCACCCCGGCTTATAATATCGTTGATGCTGCATCTGCTTCCGTTCATGGAAGAAGTACTGCAGCAGCCAGAGCTACATCAGATGATAAGACTGCTGCACGAATAGTTATGCACGAGGCTGGTGAGCGAGCCCCCCTGTCAATGCGAAAATGGTCAGTTCTCTTTACTTGCGATAGCACAAACTTAGCTACATCGACCATTAATGACAAGTATGGTCTGAATGTACAAGTATAGATACTGAAATTAGTTAGGTTTTATATAATAGAGAACAACAAGAACACTGGTTTTCAGTTATCTGAATGTATGAATTTTTTTTTTAGTCTTTTTGGCTAAGTGTAAGAACAAGAAAACAAGATTATGAAATTTTTGTATGTGTATGAAGTTGATTTTGGCTAAGTGTCAGAATTTTTTGAAATGTCTATTGAAAGTTTTTGACCAGGTCAAAGTTTGACTTACCCTGTTTTGACCAGGTCAAAGTCTGACTTACCCTGTTTTGACCCGGTCAAAGTCAAGGTCTGTCAGGCTTTGACCTGGTCTTTTTTTGACTTTGGTAAAAGTTTAGAAACGGCATTAGGGCCGTTGCTAGTCTAAATATCCGAAACGGTAAATCGGCCGTTGCTGATCAAAATTTGGAACGGTCAGAAAGCCGTTGCTAGCAAATATCCGCAACGGAAAATCAGTCGTTGCGACCAAAATTTGGCAACGGCTGAACTCGACCGTTGCTAGATCCGTTGCTAACCCAGAGACGCAACAACAACATTACCGTTGCTAAATTCGTCACACCATGAATAGCAACGGCCAGCCCCCGTTTCTAACATTTTTAGCAATAGTAGGGCACCGTTGCTACCACCCAAAATTGGTGTATCGCGTCCTGGAGTTCAACCCTGCGATTCTCGCTTGCCCCTCCTCGAGGCTATATTTGATTTTTGGAGGAGGTTCATTAGCTGTGTAACTCGCTTTCCATTCCCGTGAATGTAAGCTAATTAGATTCGGGGTTCCATCCACCCTAATGGTAGATGCTAATCCCATTTATCATCTCGGCGACGCCTCATCGGGGAGGTTTCATGGGTCGCATGGTAGTGGGTCCAAATGCCTCTTAGCTTATGTAGCTTCAATGCAAAGTACCCACCGCTAACGGGGTGTATTGTGGGTAGAGGAATGTTTCGTGTAGATTGTAAGGCCTTTACAACAACATCGACATCATCTCTATGCCTAACATGGTAGGAATTTTTATTTTTGGCGTTAGGGCTTTTATATGTTTGGCGTCAGGGCCTTTACATATATGTATGGCGTCACCTTTTGGGAGATATGCCTATCCGAGTAGGTCTTTGCCTATGCAAATAGGATCTGGAGGTTGTATCGAGATGTATTAGATCGAGTTGTTTATTTTATTCCGTTAATAGAGGCAATAAGGGTGCCTTGATTACATTCGATGTCTAATTAAGATGCTTTAAGTACTTTCCCTCGGACCCTCGATTAGAGTATTCATGCGTTCTTCTTTGAAGTTAAGTAGACTATATGTGTCGTTTCCCATTGCTCTTTCGATGATGTAAGGACCTATCCACGCTGGATCTTGTTTTGTACTTTCCTCGATGATGCTGTTACATGTCTTCAAGCTTACTTCACCTACTACTTTCATAGGAGAGGTGTTGTTTTCCTTAGATTTAATAGTGTGTTCGATGTTATTTTGTTTACCATTCCTTACCATAAATTGCTTTTTGTCATTGTACCAATGATTTGTTTCTTGCTTGGTAGACCCTATGTTTGTTTGTGGATTTAATTTTGGTTTTCATAGGGTTATCCTTCTGTAATTTCTATGCCATCGAGGTTGGAGTCATTCCCACTTTTACTTCGGCAATAAATTTCTTGATGTCAGATTCTGCGATCTTTGGCTGTTTACTCTGACTTCCCTGACCTGTTTTTGAATCTTCCCTTTGTTGAACTTCGATCTTGTTGCAGACGCGAGCCTCGGACGGGTATCCCATTATTTCTGCGATCCCAGCAGGTGTTGGGAATCGAATTATTCGATGAAGCGTCGATGCCAGTCCCATTTATTCATGCAACCATGGCCTTCCCATGATAGTTGTGTAAGGAGAGTCAATGTCCACCACACAAAATGGTGTGTGTTAGGGGTAGCTCTCCTCTTGGTACCGAAGGTTTGCCGTTGAATCCAAAAATATTATAAGTTGAGGGAACTAATGTTGTGTTCTTTCCAAACATCTGGTTATGGGTCTTTCCGAAGAGTATGTAAACATAACTTCCTGGGTCCACCAGTACTCTTGGCATTGCGATCTTTTCAATGTTCAGGGTTATCACCAGGGGGTCATTATGTGCCCTTCCTCCATCAGGTATGTCCTCTGCGGAAAAGAACACTGGCTTTTTCTGCCATTCCTCGAGTGGCTTCCTCGTGGCTACGCTCATTATTTCTTTGCCTTCAACGTCTCATTTGTGAATTTTGTCTGTGCTGCTGCTGCAAAAATTGCACTCGCTGACCTTAGAGTGTACTATCGAGTTGCAATCTTTGAATCTTGGGATATCTCGATCGATCGTGATTACATATGCCTCGTGATTATTCGTCTCTTGAGTCGGTGGTTGTTGTGCAGGTGGATTTGGTAATCCGAGGAGGTGATCGAATTTACCCTTCAATATAAAGTGGTGTACCTAATCCTGTGTCGTGAGGCATTTCTCGGTGGGATGGCCATAAAATTTGTGGAATTGGCAATACTCCCTCGAGTTTCTAGTATGTGCGGGTTGGTTTCCTCTACTCATTGGACAACGAATTTCGCTTGCCGATTCAGATTCTTCGATACATCTTAAAGCAACTTCGAGAGGTACGCTCAGCTTCGGGAGCTTCCTGTCTTGGAATGGAGGGAATCCTGACCTTTGTACTCCGAAGTTCCTATTCTGATATCCTCCTTCGTATCAAGCCGAGAATCATTTCCCTTGTTCTCATTATAACCCCCGCTGTTGTACCTCTTAATATCGTTATACCTTCCATCGCCAAACTTTCCTTCGTTCCCATACCTTCCTCTATCATTCTGCCTTTCTCGCTTGGAAGACTCCCCTACTTGATCATGTACGAGCCTCTTAACCTCATCTCGCTCTTCCAGTGATAAGTTGTTGATCGAATGTACCTGTTTTGATATACTATATATCCTTTCCTTGGGCCGTCTGTTCTTTAATTTCCTCTAGTGCAATTCGCTCATTTTGGTACTTTCGTAGTTCCTGTAATGTTTCGACGCTCTTCGAGAATAACTTGTCATAAAAAAGATGACCCTTATCGAGTGCATTTAGGTAAGCCCGAACTTTATCTTTCTCGAGTACAAATTAGTATACGTAAAAAACACTTAGAAAAAATTTCACTAAAAACATATCTTACGGCTATAAAATATGGGTTACGGCTTATACCCTTGCGACATTTTTTTCAACACCTATTTTTTCCAACACTAGTACCGACAGCTAGCCAAAGGCCATCGATAACCTAGTCACAACTACAACTAAGTATTTTTTCCGGCCGTAAGTGAACCTACAACCGGTATTCAATATAATTTTCTTAAAAACTAAAATTAAACCACCAAAGCCAAAACTAAAAAGTTGGGTTTTCAATCCTTACCTTTGAGAAACCATTCGTCTATTTGATTCAGATTGTTGAGGGGTTTCAAAATGATACTTTTTTTTTTCTTTTTCTTTTTCTTCTTCTTCTCCCTCATTTGTTTCGGTTTCGGTTTCTTTTTGCCCACGAGTGATGTTATGCTAGGATCAATTACTATATCTCTAGCTAGCGGACTGCTTTTTCTTAGCCATGATTTTATAGATTTTAATTATCGATGAAAGATTTTTCAAATCGAGACTGAAATGGTTTTTCAAAACCAAAAGAGAAATGAGGAAGAAGAAGAAAAAGAAGAAGAGGCGTTATGAATTACAAGTGTTGATTTTTCGGTTATAAATTTTTTTAGGTTCTTAAAATTTGTGTGGGTGTATGCTTTGAACAGGTGTGGGGTATAGGGGTGTAATTAGAGTGTAACATATGTTAGTTTGGGTGTAAATATACACATGAGCATTTAAGTACCATAATTTTGGAACTTTTTTTCTACTAATTCATCGATTTTTTTTCTAATACGCATACATTAAAATTGACACAAAATATTTAAGACTTCTCTTAACATTTAAAAGTCATCATCCGTTCACCATAATATTAATATCCATAACAGAAAACAACAATCGAACTCATACGTTGAAACAAATTCATGATTAGGATTAATAACACGTCCAGATCTAGTAACTTCATTTTTACGTTCGTCACCAAAGTTGAAGCGTGCGACCCTTACAGAAATTGTATAGAAACAGGTATTACCAGGGTTGTGGTCACCAACTCTTCTTTGTCAAGGATTACGAACAATAGGTGTTGCAAAGTCGGGAAGAATGTGGAGAAGCATGGAACATCCTGAACAACAAGATTTGTGGGGGCTTTCTCTTCTCCAGATTCGTCTGCTATTTCAATCACTTGGAGGTTGATGAATCTCTTATCTTGTTTAGTTGTTGCAATTTGAGCACTTGCTTCAGGTTGTTGCATAAAACCAATAGAAACATCTAAAAAAAAAAAAAAAACTGTCAAGTGCTTATTACGGCTGATAAGTACCAACACATAATCAACCGTAAGCAGAGTTATAGCTTGTAGTTGAACTAATTAAGCAGGACGGTAACTAATTTACGTCTGATAAAATAAGGGTTACGACCAATATGTTTGCAACACATAATCTAACTTCAAAAGTATATATCCAACTACATAACCACCTACGTATTTCTTGAACTATGTAGGTTAGGGGTTGCAATGTTGCGACAAAAAAAGTAGTATAATATCCCGATTTATCTGGTAGGGTTCGCCGAATGGAATATAAGTAATAGTTTGTCCTTTCATAACACCAAGACCTTTTCAAGCATAATTAACTCAGTAGTTGGAAAAAACTCTGCAGTTAAGCGTGCTCGGGCGGGAGTAGTCCAGGGATAGGTGACCTCCTGGGAAGTTGTTGTTGGATGACCGCAGTGGTGCCCGTTGGAAACCCCACACTGATGGATGACCGCAGTGGTTAAGTGGAGACAATATCGGTGGAGGGATGGGTCGTTACAGATGGTATCAGAGTCGACGACGGTTCACGTATCGAGGGTGGGAGAGTACACTGGATGGGTTGTGTGTCAGGTAGCTCGTCTCATGAAGGGCAGGGAACGTCGGAGATCTGGGGCTCGAAAATTATATTCCGGAGTCGGGGTCATCTCCAATTTAAAGGTGTGGTATTGTAATATCCCGGTTCGACAGGTAGGGTTCGCCGAATGGAATATAAGTAATAATTTGTCCTTTCATAACACCGAGGCCTTTTAACTCAGAAGTTTGAAAAACTCTGCAGTTAAGTGTACTCGGGCGGGAGTAACCCAGGGATGGGTGACCTCCCGGGAAGCTGTTGTGTGATGACCGGAGTGGGGTCCTTTGAAAACCCCGCACTGCCGGATGACCGCAGTGGTCAAGTGGGGACAATATCGGGCGAGGGACAAGTCGCTACAATCACTATAAAAGTCTATTCAACTAACAATTACGTCTGGGAATATGTTAGCTGTAATAGACCTCTAAGTTACTTATGGCTACAAGTTCTTCATATGTGAGCCGTAAGTTTTAAAAAAAATGCACTTACGACTGATAATAAGGTTTAATCTAATTAAAGCACCAACAACAAAATTACAGAGTAGGTTTTCAGATTCTTACCTTTGGTACTCGATTTCTCCACCAGTGTTGATTCAATCGATTGATCGAAATCCTGATTTTTTTTTCTCCTCAAAAGTAGCAGCGAAAAGAGAGTGTGAGAAGGAGGAAGATGACTTTTGATATTTGGGGTTTTGGTTTTTGGGTTTAGGTCTAGGTTCACATTAAGATGTGAGGGTATTGTGGTCCAATTCCTAACTTCTTAAAGTTTAAGCTAGACATTCACCCACAAAAAAAAAAACAAAAAAAAAAAACACCTTTAATAGATCATGGAGGGGTTGGAGTAATCTGCAACCCCTCCATATTTCCTGCCGCCCCTATTTTACGGTTCAAAATTTAAGCCCCAATCAAATCAGGTAAGTCATGCCAGTAAGTTAAGTAACCATTAGGCGAATCTCACCGTACGGAAATGATTTGAGAGTTTGTGAATAGAGAAAAGAACAAATCAATGAAAAAATTATTGATAGGAAGAGTGAATTGGTTTTATAGTGAAATACCCGACGGCTCAATTTTTGACCGTTAAAATAGACGACGCAAAATGTGTTTACTGATTGAAAATGAATGGCCTAGATAGAGTGTGTAAGGAATGTGAGAAAAAAAAAGTCAAACAAATTCTGTTAATGGACAGTCAGTAACCGTTGCGGCTATTGGGTAATCGATAGATAAGGTTTATCTGCATGGGTGCACCGACCTGCTCACCCATATAGAGATTCATAACAATTCACATTAAAGGGCACCATAGTAATTGCACTCTCAGGCATTAGTCTTTCCTTATGCGCTGATTTTGGCACTGCACTTTTTCTTTGGCACTTCAAAGGGTGACAAAATAGGGCCATCAAAACCCAAAACCAAAAACCCCTTATAAAACGTGACAGTTTTACCCTTTAGATTTAGTTTAGTGTTAGTGTTTGATTATCATCAGATTAGTGGTAATCATGATTATCATAATCTATATAGTTAAGTTAATAAAAATTTTAGAGAGAGAAAATCAGTTTGTTTTTGATTTTAGAAATCATTTAGAGAGAAAGAAGGAGAGGGAAAAAAAAACAAAGGAGAGGAAAAAATCTCAAAGTTTTGATTCACTCAACCAAAATGAGTGATTCAAACACCGATTTCGAGCTACCGGAGACTCCAATAGATTACAACAACAAAATCTATTGTCCAAACGAAGATTTTTGTGATTGTTGTGATTTGGGCGGCTCTGTTTACGCCTTGGTTTGGCGTAAAAAGTTGAATTTACGCCTTGCAACCAAGCCGTAAAAGATGCCCTAGTTTTGCCCTAGAATGTTTTACGCCTACCAAACCAAGGCGTAAACGTAAACTTTTTGAAATGTGCTCACAAAAATGTGAACCGTAAACATCAAAACCAAGTCGTAAAAAAAAATTTGGGGGCGTAAAAAAATGAATTGGGGCATGAAAACTGAATTGGGGCATAAAAATGAATTGGGGCATAAAAAATGAATTTTTTGTTTTTACGCCCTAATTTTTTGTTTTACGCTCGGATTCATTTTTTATGCCCCAATTCATTTTTTACGCCCCAATTCAGTTTTCATGCCCCAATTCATTTTTTTACGTCCCCAATTTTTTGTTTACGGTTTGGTTTTGATGTTTACGGTTCACATTTTTGTGAGCACATTCCAAAATGTTTACGCCTTGGTTTGGTAGGCGTAAAACATTCTAGGGAAAAACTAGGGCATCTTTTACGGCTTGGTTGCAAGGAAAAGTATATATACTCTTCTTTTCAACCTATGCCTTGGATAATGTGCTGCTGAGAGACGGTATACAAACCCCAGCCTCAGGGTATACCCTCAGCAGCAGCAACCCATGCATTGACCCCATATCATTGATCATTGTGATGCTTCATTTGTTCAGGATTCTAATGAAATTGCAGGAAGAAATTATCAATGAAATTGGCATTGGCCTTGTATTCATTTGTCCCCCTTGAATACAAGGGAAAACCCCGATATCTAATTTTATGGTGGAGGAAGAAATTACGCAACACACTCTTAAGAAGCAAAAGAACTGTCAAAATCAACTTGGAGGCCTTCACAGGTAAATTATTGAAAAAATCAGTTTATAACTTTCCTTAATCATGCTACATAGTTTACATACCTATCCTTCTGAAATTTCTTTTAAAAAGTAAGGTTCAAGAGAAAAAGGATGAAGGAATTAGGAGAAGTACGAGCTGAAGTACATGAATGATAAGATACCTAACAAAATTTAGAGCAAAAACTGACTACAAAGTAACAAAACTAAAATATTCATCTTGCCTGAAGCAGCCATTGTTGTATCCTCTGTGTGGCCTTTCGCCAACGAATATATCCATAACTCCTTTCCTGAGAAACAGGCGTGGCACAAGTTTCTTATTCAGAATTCAGTCTGGACTTTAATAATATTCGACCTCAGACAACGTCGACCATGAAACAGCCATGTGAAATTCCGCAATCCAGAAAGCCTTATTTAAACTCTTCCTATGTCGTGTTTATCAATTTTGATTTGGGTTTTCATCTGTTTTGACTCCCTTTTTTCTGAATTTAATTTCTCTCTCGTCTCTTCTTCTGCAAGAAACTCGCGTTGCATTTCCCTTGGCTTCCCAACCTTCATGATAGCAAGAATCAGCTCTAACTGTTTTTGTTGTTGTTCCTGTTAAAGAAGCAGTTCAAGTGGTTAAGCACACTTCTAGACTTCTAGAAACTTGGGTACATGCACGAGTAAAACTGTTGTTTTTTCTTCATTTTTTAGATACTTTGATGCAAACCAAACGAAGGTTCAGATAGTTGGAAGGCAGCTCTCCAAAAAGAGAAGCTTGATCAAAGAATCCGGTAATTCATATTATGGCCAGTACATTTATCAACAACCAATAGCTGACAAATTAAATCCACTAAATGTAATGATATATGTTCCCTTGATTCCTGCTACAAAGAACGTTTAGTATTTACCAACAATAACAGCCACAAACTAAGGAAATAGGAAATCTCATTATAAATGTGAACTATGGTTTGCACAGTGGACTGTAGTGATATTCATCTAGCTACTTTCTCTAGACTTCTATATAATCTGGAGATGCCTATAGATTTCTAAAGCTAGAATTATCTACAGGACTCTCTCGCCACAGTTCCATTTGAGGTCGGTCAAGTTGAGAAGCCAAGAGTGAGATAACTCATGGACATACTGTGAGAGAGAATTTTATAAGTCTAGTGTGACAATTGTGAGTGTTGTGAGTTGGACTGTATCGACAGTTTTTTCTTTTAACAAAAGCGAACAAAATTCATAGTTTTCGTATCTTGCTCAATCCTGTCCGGAATATTTTTGAAGCAGTGCCAATATATCTCAAAATACGACAAATTCAGTGAACTATTTTTGTTCATTAGACCAAAGAAAAACCAGATCATAGCCTAGATATGGAACCAATTTGATGAAATGTACAAGTGTATAACCCAAAAATAAATAAATAGATCAATGTTGGACGCTGGCTGAAAAATTGTTGGATGATATGTCAACCTTTATTTGCAAACACAATAAAAAACATGCTGCTTTTATTTTCCCAATTGTTTCAGTACCTTTTAAGAAAAAGTTAACAATTCTAACGTATGCGGTTCCTATTCCATGTTTTCAGTACCTTTTTCAGAAACTGCACAATCAATGGTTAATGTGAGACTAACCTGCATTGCCAACAAGACCTTCTGAATTTCACCAAGTTCCTTCTCAAGATGATCTCCATGTGCTGCCAGCTCTCTTGCAGCCTCTGAGTTCTTCTGCGCAAGAGCTCCTGCCTACAAAAATTCAAAACCCATTTAGATGTTTTTAGACTTGAGTGGGACATCCTACATAGACAAGCAACAAATGCACTGTGAATTTAGCGTTAACTAGGTCAAAGTGAGCAATTACCTCAGAAATGGGTTCTTTAAGAGCTTTCCTAGTAACCCTAAACCTAATCCCCAATTTCTCAAGTTGTCTTGATAAAACCCTAATAATAGTAGCAGAGCTCTTTAAATCCTCTTCTAATTTCTCAATTCTTTCGAGAAGATTAAAACTTGGACCAATTCTGGATTTGACAGAATCAGTAACAATTCTATTCCATTGTCTTCTACGTATCAAAGTACCAATAAAAACAGCACCAATTAACAAACCAAATTGCCATACAAAAACCTTATTATTCACTACTAATTCTTGTAATGATTTCTTAGAATACCCCCACTTTAGAGCAAATCCTATTGAAAGAATTGCTGACGGAATCAAACATAATACTTCAGCAATTGAAAGAAAAACATCAAAATTGAAACTTTCCTGTTTTGGGGAAAACACTTCTGAATCATTGTAAGCTCTGATTGGCCAACTTGAGGTTAAAGAACTTGGGGGTCTTTGAAATCTGAAATGTGGTAATGGGTTGTTGTTAAAACGTTGTTTTTGTGAGATTGAAAGATTGAGAATTGGGAATCTCAGAGTAGAGGTTTGGATGCTGGCTTTGTGGTGTAAGTAATTGGAGTAGAAGCGGATATTGTGATTATGATGTGATAAACGTGGATTTGTTAAGAGATTTTGAGATGAGACTGACATTATTATATATGGGTTTCTTGATTTTTAGTGTTTACTTAGAGGCATGAATGAAGAGAGATAGAGAGATGTGTTAATGGAGGATTTACGAGTGTGTTTTCTTCTCCACTGTTAGACAAAAAGTTCTACTCAATATAGGCGATTTCCCCAACAAGTGGCTGACGAAAGAAAGAAAGAAGGAGAAAAGTGAAATGAAGGAATCGTTGATTTTGATCGACTAATGTTGTTTCTGAACTTGGCAACGTTGGGCATGGGCTTACGTTTATGACAACAAAAACTAAAAAAAGTAGAGAGAATTGGGCCCGTTCACATTTTAGTTATGCGCTGATTTTGGGGCTGCAGAGATTTCTTTGGGGCTTCAAAACAATAAAACCATCCAAAGGATAGTTATAAGGGATGTCCAAAAAGGTATGAAAAGTCTAAGATACCCTTACAGATTAATCCACCCCTAAATCTTAACTAATAACCCAAGTTTTATAACCCTAATCCTAAAACAAAAACAAAAACAAAAACTAAAACTAATAACTTATCTCTTCTCATTTCTCATTCTCTTCTACTCGTCCTCTCCTTCTTCATTTTTCCCATTCCTTCGTTCCTCGTCTCGATTCATCGCCGATACGAAAAATTCATTGTCTCTAATCAGTCTAAAGACCCCAATATGCGTCTCATGTACTAATTCTGAACAAACCCCATGTTTTCAATCATGTTTTCATTGTTTTTTAGGTTAGAATCATCGATTTGGGGCTGTTTTTTTTCGCACCAGTTGGTTTTACGGTTTGGATTTCATATGAAACCGAGGCGTAAACTAGTTTTTACGTCTTGGGATTCTTCATGAAGTAAGGCGTAAAAGATTTTACGCCTTACAAACCAAGGCGTAAGATTTTACGCCTTACAAACCAAGGCGTAAAAGATGCCCTAGTTTTGCCC